>CM076573.1:133792352-134037956 GCA_034641835.2 Pinus albicaulis
ATACATGAGGAAAAGCTCTTTGAAAACATATTTAAATAGTTTACGAAAGGCATTAATGAAACCTTCTATCACCTGGCCTAATTCTTGTTGTGTTATCAATGCTTCAGTTTCATGACTCACCCAAAGTCGATTTTCATCCAACTGATAGACTGGCAGGTTGAAACCTTGAAATTCCGCGATATCAGTGGTTTGAATAGCCTCCTTGAGTTTCTAATGAGAAATAAAGTAGGTAAAGTCACTAATGAACATCATGGGAGTGAAGAGTATGGATTGTGTTCCTGCCACGTATGCAGACATAAGAGATGCATGAATCTAGTTATAATTCGTAACAATAGAGAAGATCCTTGATGGAAGGGAACCCATCCCCTGAGTCTTTCGGGGTCATTGTAGAAACTCCTGAAAAAGGTAGCATATATTTTGCAGGAAAACCACCACATTTGAGAAATCTAATGCCAGAAACCCTATTATCTTCCCATATTCCTATCAATGTTGTTTTGGAGTAACGTCCAACCAAAGAATACCTCTATCATTTCATTGCACCAAACACGTTCAACATCGGAGAACCCAAAAAGAACATTGAACTCTTGCACTAATTGAGAATGGTAAGTGTAGCTCCCATATTTGAACTCGAAACTCATCCTACTTTTCTTTATGGAATTTTTCCATCAATGATAAGCGTGTCATTACTTAAGAAATTTTTGAATACGTGTTAACCAAAAATACAAAATCTATATCCACATTTCAATCCCTGTTATTTCTCAGAGTTGCCCCTTTTGAGTAATAGAAAGCTTTGAATGGGCTAGTTGGAGAACATTCAATAGAGGGCATAGACGATATTCCAGTTTTAGGCCAGAAGAAAGGCACCTTAATTATTCCTCTGGAATCCAGTGACGAATAAAAATCAAAGAATGATTCAAGGTAACTTCCTGTAAGCCTGTTAGTGCTGAAACGACTAAAGTGTGTGATGGATACAATAGGAATGATAGGGAGCATGTTGTGCATATACTAGAGTGATGGTATGGATCAATCCATCACTCTCTAGAAGACCAGATATAGGAATAACTGAAAATGGTGCTCTAAATCGATCATCATCCTCGTCAAAAAGAGAAAAGCTACTTGCATAAAAATAAAAATTTTCTGCAACATTAGGAAGAACTAAAAATGGCTCTTTGATTCTATCATCATACCCGTCAAAAAGAAAAAAACTACTTGCATCAAAAAAAATTTGGTCTACAACACTAACTCAACTATGGTGACTCGGCATGGAGCACTCAACTTTGGTGACTCATGGAGCACAGGACATACACTTCCTTTTGTGAAGTATCGGTGGCTTCTCTCAGACACGTGGTATGCATGCAAGGTCCACGTGACAAGTATTTTCTCTTTATTTAAATTTTACTTTATTTATAATTTATCTTATTTTTTATTAAAATTTAAAATTTTTAAATATGTGAAGGCATAAATTGTGTGTATTCCATGTAGCCATGTCTCGAGTGTGCATGGGGAATGTCTCGAGTGTGAATGGGGAATCTTGAGGAACTTCTCTTCCTAAGAATATTTTAGGAATGTTGGAAATTTATTCCAACTGCCCACAGAGCAGAAGGACGAAGAAATTAAACGCTGATGGGAACATTCAAGGACAGAAGGGGGCAGCAGATTTTAGTTCTAATTTACACTCCACCATGAAATAAATTTCATGCTTAATATGCATGCAACCCAGCTATAAATCCCATTTTCTTATCTGCATTCACCTACTACAATAAACTCTCCACTAGCTTTCATTCCGACGGCACCCAGCATAAGCTTAAAGCAACGAAATTAACCCACTGGAGAAGGTGACATCATCTTCCTCCAAACCAATGAAGACAACTCCGTGGGGTAAAGAAATGAGATTTGGCATAAAATTTTAACTCCATGGACTATGTAATGGTTTTAAATGTTCTTTTCATATAGTTTTATTTTCATACATGCGACATATTTTAGTTTAAAACTTTAGGATATAAGTGTTTTATATATATTGTAAATATGTTATATTTAAAATATATATATATATATATATATGTTTAATATATGGCGTGTGCACATTGTGTGGACTATGTATTGTAATTTCTTGCCCAAAGGCAGAAATGAAAAACAGAGACAAAGAGAAATTTGTGTTAGCGTTTTGTTGTGTAGCAGCCTGAAGCACATTGACTGTGTGTATTGTTTTTAGAATAGAAAAGGGACGGAGAGTGAAGACATAGTCTTTGTAACACTCTGTGTGTAGCAATTGAGAGAAGATTTATGAATGTAATCCAGAACATAGAAGTTCTGAAGAAGACTGTCATTTTGTAATAGTTTTTAAGTTTAATAGAAACAAATTTTTTACTCCATCCACCTCTCTATGTATGATTTTTTTTTAAATCTATGTGTTTAAAAGAGGGACTTTTTTATTCCTCTGTGTGTTTGAAATTGTTCAAAAATTCCAACATGGTATTGGCGCTAGTCCAGACTCTTTGCATTTGACAAAGAAGCTAAAGGAAGGAAGAAAAAGTTTTTTGAAGTTTTCTCCAGCAGAGTGAAGGTTCAACAAAGCAAGGTATTTATCTAAAACAATTTTTTTTTTTAGATAAAAGAATACAGTCTAGAGAATTGTAAATAATTCCTCAGAGACAGAGTGCATCTCTCAGCAGTGAGAAAGTTTATTTAAAAACATAGTCAAGTTTTTTTTTAAGCATAGTTCAAAAATCTAGCTATGGCAGGAGCCAACAAAACCACGAGTATGGTAAATACTAAACTACCACAGTTCAATGGGAAGAACTATGAATATTGGGAAATCATAATGAGAGCCCTGTTTGTCTCTCAATATTTATGGGAGCTAGTTGAAGATGGGTTAGAAGAACCAGCAGATGAACAAGCATATAATGCCTTAACACAGGCAGAGAAGGATTTGATGAAGGGTAATAGGAAAAAGGACTCAAAAGCTCTCTTCTATCTCTATCAAGCAGTGCATGAGAGCATATTTATAAGGATTTCAACAACAAAAAGGTCCAAGAATGCATGGGATACCCTCCAAGCAACCTACTAAGTTATGGAGAAAGTAAAGAAAATAAAGCTTCAATTAATGAGAAGGGATTTTGAAGTCATTTTCATGAAAGAATCCGACACAATAGATTCATTATTCATAGTGTTGATTGGGTTGTTTACCCAAATGAGATCTCATGGAGAGACCATAGAAGAAAGAAGAAGAGTGGAGAAAGTATTGAGGAGCTTACCCTCATGGTTCTCTCAAAGTTTATTTTTGATGAGCTTCATGCATCATTGATGACACATGAACAAATATTGAGTAGAACAATAGACTCATCTTTGGAACATGCTTTCAAGACCCAAATGTCCTTTGGAAGAGGAAGGGGTCAAGGCAGAGGTAACTACAGAGGAAAAGGAAGAGGAGGAAGCCAAAACAGAGGAAGAAACAATCCTGCAAATACTAGTGAAAGGGACACCAATCAAAGCTGGAATCAAAGCCAAGGAAGCAACCAACAAGGTAGAAAAAATCAAGCACATGGACAAAGGTATGATAAATTCCAAGTCCAATGTCATTAATGTAAGAAATATGGCCATTATGCCAATGAATGTAGGAAGAAACAGAGTGACATGGGTAATAGAGCCAGTGCTAATTTTACTAAAGAAAATATCAATCAAGAGAAGTTGTTTTTAGCATGTAATTTGGCTAAAGAGAAAAATGAAGATATATGGTTTCTAGATTCAAGATGTAGCAACCATATGACTGGAAATATTTCTATGTTTTCCATGATTGATGAAAATGTAAAGTCTCAACTAACATTGGGGATAGACAGTAAGGTCTATTTCATGGAAAAAGGCAGAGTGAGTGTATTGAAAAAGAAAGGAGATAGAAAAACCATATCAGATGTTTACTATGTGCCTCGTATGAAGTGTAACCTTTTGAGCATTCAACAGCTCATTCAAAAACGCTAAAATGTGTTGTTTGAAGATGATTTATTCACCATCATGGATAAACCACCAAGAAAGCAATGCATTGCACAAGTGAAGATGACAAGGAACAGAATGTTCCCTCTCAAGATGAGAGCAGATTTGAAGAAAGGAGTTGCAATTGCAGTAGTGACATAAGAGACATTCAAAAGAAAAGCTAAGGATGAAAAATGGTTATGGCACTTGAGATTTGGACATCTCAACTTTGGAGGTTTGAATTTGTGTCATAAAAAAGAAATGGTAGAAGTATTACCATTGATTGAAAAACCAGACAGCCTATGTGAAGGCTACATGTTGAGCAAACAACACAAAGAAATCTTTTCATCAGGAAAGAGCATAAAAGAAAAGGAACCCTTAAAAATTGTCCATTCATATTTGTGTGGATAAATGCAGAAACCATCATTATCATGCAGACATTATATGCTGACTTTTATTGATGATTTCACAAGAAAAACATCGTTTTATTTCTTGAATTTGAAGAGTGAAGTGTTTGAGAAGTTCTACCACTTTAAAGCTCTAGTTGAGAATCAAAGTGGGCAACATATTAAAGTCTTAAGAATGGACAGAGGAGGAGAATGCATCTCCAAATAATTTTTGTGTTTTTGCAGAGAAAATGGGATAAATAAACAATTTACAACAAGGTATACACCACAGCCAAATCGTGTTTCTGAAAGGAAAAACTGAATCATCATGGACATGGTAAGAAGCATGCTGAAGGCATAACATTTCCAAATGAATATTTGGCTGAAGTTGTACATTGTGCAGTTTATGTGCTAAATAGATGCCCAACAAAGAGTGTAATGAACAGAGTTCTAGAAGAAGCGTGCAGCGGTATAAAGCAACATGTCACCCACATGAGAGTTTTCGATTGTGTGGCTTATGCACACATTCCAAATCAGCTGAGAAAGAAGTTGGACAGTAAGGGGGATAAGTGCATATGTGTTGGATACAGTGAATAATCCAAAGCATACATATTGTATAACCCATCCACCAAGAAATTTATGATAAGCAGAGATGTGCAATTCATTGAGGAAGAATCTTGGGATGAAAGCATTGAGAAAACAATGAATGTGAAAAGTTGTTTGTATCATGATGAATATGAGGAATAAATGGCCGAAATACATCCCTCATCAGCAGCACTACCTCCACCAACACAAGGACAGCAAGGGACACCACAAGCAGGTATGATAACACCCTTGAGAAGTGATGAATGTGCTTCTCCAAGCGCATCACAAGGAGCAGATTTGAGTGCTTCTACAAGCACAAGTTCAACAAGAGAAAGAGGAACCAAATTCAGAAGTATGAATGAATTCTATGAGCAAGAGGTAGCAAATGAAGGTATGAACTCTTTATTTTCATTATATTGTCATGTAGAAGATCCTATTCATTTTGAAGAAGCTGTAAAAGATAATAAATGGATATATGCTATGGATGAAGAAATAAATGCCATAGAAAGAAATAAAACATGGGAGCTAGTTAGTCTTCCAAAAGGAAAAGAAGTAATTGGAGTGAAATGGGTTTATAAAATCAAAAGCAAGGCTGAAGGTAAGATTGAAAGGCACAAGGCCAGACTTGTTGTCAAAGGCTACAAGCAGCAACAAGGAAGATACTATGAGGAAAATTTTGCACCAGTTGCAAGGATGGAAACAGTGCAGATAATGTTGTCCATAGCAGCACAACACAAGTGGAAAGTTTACCAAGTGGATGTGAAAACAACATTCCTGAATGGAGTATTGATGGAAGAGGTATATTTTGAACAACCTCTAGGATATGAGAAAGAAGGCCAAGAGCAAAAAGTATGCAGATTGAAGAAAGCTTTGTATGGGCTTAAACAAGCACCAAGAGCATGGTACAGTGGGATAGATGCCTATCTACTTGAAAATGGGTTTGAGAAATGTGAAGGAGAACCCACATTATACATCAAAGAGGAATATGGTAAGATGCTCATTGTTGTTTTGTATGTTGATGATGTTATATTCATAGGTAATGATGCTTACCTCATTGAGAATTTTAAAACAGTCATGAAGAATGAATTTGAGATGACTGATATGGGATTGTTGAGATACTTCTTCGGAATAGAAGTAGAGAAAAATGAAAATAAAATTTTTATTTCTCAAGAAAAGTATGTTAAAGAAAATTTGGAAATATTTAACATATAGCATTGCAAGGCAGCAAATAATCGTACAGTGATGGGCTTGAAACTAAGCAAAGAAGACAGCAGCAAGGATGTTGATCCAAGTTTGTATAAGAGCATAGTTGGAAACCTTGTGTATTTGAATGCAACTAGGCCAGATATTATGCATGTTGTAAGTTTAATTTCTAGATTTATGGAAAGTCCAAAGGAGGCACATTGGTAGGCAGAAAAAATAATTCTGAGGTATGTGAAAGGAACAAAAAGGTATGAAATTTTATACACCACTTTAGAAAATTTTGAATTGATTGCATATAATGGTAGTGATTTGGCTGGAAGTATAGATGACAGGAAAAGCACCTCTAGATATGTCGTCCATATGGGATCAGGAGCCATATGATGGGCTTCTAATAAAAAACCAATTGTGGCTTTATTAACAGCAGAGGCAAAGTATGTGGCAGCTACAGCAGCAGCATGTCAAGCAGTTTGTATGAGAAGAATGTTGAGGAGTTTGTGTCATGAACAGGTAAAAGGCACAACAATTTATTGTGATAATAGCTCAGTGATATAATTATCATATAATTTAGTGTTTTATAAGAGGACCAAACACATTGATGCCAATTATCACAACATCACAGAGCTAGTGAGCAATGGAGAAATTGTTTTACAGCACTGCAGAATAGAAGAGCAGTTTGCTAATATTTTGAAAAAACCATTAGGGCAGAAGATTTTTAACTATCTTAGAAAATGTTTAGGTATGCAAGAGAACAAAAATTTTAATTAAGGGGGAGTGTTGGAAATCAATTCCATTTACCACAGACGGAAAAGGACGAAGGAATTAAACAGCGATGAACTCTTAAGGATAGAATGTTGCTTAATGATTTTAGTTCCGATTTACAGTCCACCATGAAATAAATTTCATGTTTAATACACACGCAACCCAGTTTTAAATCCCATGGTCTTATCTGCCTTCACCTACCGCAATAAAATATCCACCATCTTTCATTCCAATGACACCCAGCATAAGCTTCGAGCAATGAAATTAACCCACTAGAGAAGGTGACGTCACCTTCCTCCGAACCAATGAAGACAACTCCGTCGGGTAAAGAAATGAGCTTTGGCATAAAATTTTAACACCACGTAATGTGTAATGGTTTTAAAAAAAAAAATTTATATAGTTTTATTTTCATACGCCGCGATGTATTTTAGTTTAAAACTTTAGGATATAAGTGTTTTATATATATCGTAAAAAATATATATATATATATATATATATATATGTGTGTGTGTGTGTGTGTGCACATTTGTGGAGTTTGTATTGTAATTTCTTTCGAAGGTAGAAAAGAAAATAGGCGAGAGAGAAATTTTTATTGCTTGTTGTTGTGTGCTTGACACAAAATACATTGACTGTGTGTATTGTTTTTATGCTAGAATAGAAAAAGGACAGAGAGTGAAGACAGAGTCTTTGTAACACTGTGTGTGCAGCAGTTGAAAGAAGATTTCTGAATGTAATCCAGAACACAGAAGTTTTGAAGAATACTGTCATTTTCTAATAGTTTTTAAGTTTAATAGAAACAAAGCTTTTACTCCATCCACCTCTCTGTGCATGATTTTGTTTTAAATATCTATGTTTAAAAGAGGGATTTTTTTATTCCTTTGTATGTTCAAAATGATTCAGAAATTCCAACAGGAATGACTATAGGCTCATAATGGGCAAGACATCATTTTGTTTTTTGTTATGCATGTAATTCTTAATGATTTTCTGGATTATTTGGGAAGATGCCTAATAATAAAAATTGTGACCTACAACATTATATTATAGGGTTTTCTGCAGAATGTTCATAATTAAACAAATTTAAATGAAACATAAAATTGAACTTCCAAAACATCAACATACAACATTATATACTTTTCTTCCAAACACGCTCATAATTTTGCAAAATTAAATGAAAGAAAAAATTGAAATTTAAAAACATCATTCCATGTTTACGCAATGTGAACAACGAATGATTTTCTATTATGTGGTTTTATATATTCACTGTTTGACCTTTTAGGACCAACCCTTCTACTAATAAGGTCTTAGTTTTACTGAATTTCTTGGGAAAAGAAGCCTTAGAATAGTTTTACGAGCTTCAGGAAAGTAATGGTGATGCTTTGAATTTTTGACGTTTGGATTTCATAGTTTTTTGTTTATATTTCCTAAAATTCCATTTTCTTATTTTCTAAGAGGTGTATTCAGATTGGGCCTCTCTCCTTTTAACTCTTTTTGCAATGTTTTTCTATAAATGAGAACAGAAGTTCAGGAAACATGGTTTCTAATATCTCATTTTCGGAGTATATGGGTGACTATTATCAACAATATTTTTAATATTTTTATTGATGATTTTTAAGACAATGATGCAACCCCTATTCTCTGTACATAATAAGTATAATATTTCAAAATGTAAATGAGGAAGGATGCCTTTCTTTATATATAAAGTTGTGAGATGCCCAATTCTTGTAATTGGAGAGATTTATAATATTTGAACAAAGATATCTTCAAGCCCATCTCAAGGAAGGAACTTTATGCCTCGCAACCCTCCATTTTTAATTAATAAAAATAAATTGTTTACACTTTTTTTTACTGCATAGAAGAAGACATCTCAATCACTCTAGCCTATGAACAAGTTATATCGATGATGATATCTAATTGTTTGGCATTATTGGTAATACTTTCATTTAACAATATGAAGTTGACATGTATATCACTTTTTATGTTATTTATTTATAATATTAATAAGTTAATATAATTATATTAAAATTGATTGATTTATCAAATAATTTATAAATGACTAACTTATAATGTATTTATTTTATCAATATGAATATTTGGTAACATTAATTTCTAGTTTTTGTTAAAAGGCCAGAAGGCTCATTCGATAAGTGTCTAGGTATCTAACTATACAATCTTATGACTTATGGACAAGATCATTTTAATAGGATAGTATGAAACTCTACCACCAAACTCGTTGGGTAATTTTAGGATATAAATACAATATTTTACTTAAATAATCAAATAAGTTGAGTGTCATAACTGATGGCATTATTTTGCTAAGATTTCTGCATCAAAATACAGTCAAATTTTGGCATTGGGTCATGCACTATCTGTAGTTGGTGCCTCCACAAAGATTGATATACCATAATAGCTCAAAAAAATGATTTTTGGTAAACCAAATACTCTTGTTATCTCATCATGATAAAGAGTCCTCTTTTATTTTTTTTACAATGAAACTACGTACAATACATATGGAAATCTCCATCATTTACAATAAGACATTATATCCTACTCTAAGTACCAGTATTAAGGAATTTTTTGCATCTCCTGTAGCTAACGTAATAGGTTTACATCAAAATGAACTTTATCTACCCAACCTTTTATGCCCCCTCGTACCTAGGGTCTTATTTTATCATACAAGGAATGAGCCTCCAGCCCTAGATTCTCTAGAGGGTAATAATTGGCCACAACCCTCATTGTCTTTGTCCTAAGAATGCACATTTTATCAATTTACATAGCTTGACAAAAGATGAGGACAAATCCAATTTGAAAAAACATAGAGGTTGAGACTACATTAAACAAGGAGAGAATTATAAAAATGGAAAACCATTATATTTTGGGTTTAAGTTTATGCTATTTTTTGTAATTGTTGAAACTACACATAGCCCCCACAAAATGGATAAAATACAAATAATTAAGCCAAATAAGAGAAGAAGTTAAACCCAAAATATCAATCCCTCCCCTCATAATCACTGGAATAAATTCAGACAACCCATGCATTAATTTATTTATATAAAAAAGTAGAAATGAAGACTAAAACTTGTACATATTGTTTGATCATAGTAAGGACCAAATGCTTTATGAAGGTATGATTCCACAAAAGTCAAAGATATATACTTGTTATTATGAAGAGTAAGGTGAGTCCCTTATTTGGTGGTTTGTCTATCAATCTTCATGCCAAAAACATCAAATTCCTATTTTTCCTTATGTTACTGGTTCATTTTATGCATTCTGTCTAGCTAGTCCTTATCCTTATAGACATCAAGTCTTCATCCTTTGGAATGAGATATAATTCCATAAATGGCCTTGCAAAAGCTAAGGTATTCTTCATATGAATACCCCTCTCTTTCTGTAGCCACCATCGCCCACAATACAAACATAGCTGCTCTATTTATCTGTATTCTCTCCACTTCATCTTCTTCATTTTTTTTTCAATGGCATGACTCACACCCTCATTTTCTTCCTATTTCTCTGCATCCTCCATGACATTCCTTTTCCATTATTGGCCTTCTCTTTCCATAACAATAAGAAATAAGAAGACAAACATGTTTTCTCTCCACAACTCTGAATTAATCCCCACAATTTTCTAATTTGGGTTGAGGCCAGAGTACTGACGATATTTCAAGCTGCAAGAAAATTTGGAGAATTGTTTATACACTCCAAGTTCATGGAAGTCTTGTTGACAACATAGTTTCGGAGGAAAATCCATTTTCTAAATTGGTCCAATCTTGTCACAAACAAGCCCAAAGATTCTAAAGAGAGAGAAAATGGATAGATTCAAAAGCATCAAAATTAAAAAGAGCACATGAGTATATTCAAAAGCATCGTTAAAAGAGAAGTTTTGTTTTGGTATTATTATACTATATAAGGTAGAATATATTACAATTGATTTCAATTCAAACTAAGTTTAATTCAATTAGTTATTAAATTAATGTTTGTAGATTTATGTGGGGTAGATTCTTTGATTGAGTGGTCAGAAATTACTCCATAGTAGACATGTTTGAATGTCAATGTTTCGAGTCTATAACAAGACCCATCGTTAGGACAAAGGTCGAGGAAAAGAAAGAGAGAAGGGGAGTTATAAATATGAATGAAGGGACAAGAGAAGAAAAAATTAGCCGACACTCGATCGTAAAAGAAACAAATAAATAATCAATTAGTTAAAAAAAAAAAATTCATCTATTATACCTTGACTTTAATGTTTTAATATATTGGTTCTAGATTGTATAACTATGTTATATTATAGATGAAGTGAATAATTATTAAATTGTAATTTATATTAACATGTAGTGAATTTTTATTAAGTTGTAATTTTTATTTTTATTTTATTAATATAAATTTGAATATATATATATATATATTATATATATATATATATATTAAATCTAATTTTAATATATTAATATACTAAATCTATTAAATCTAATTTAAATATATTAATAAATAAATAAATAATATTTTAAAAAGTAAATTTTTAGGATTAGAAGGGAGATCATAAGGCTTATGTTTAATTAATACAAATTTTAATTTTAATTTAATTTAATTTAATTTAATCCAAATTTTAATTTTAATTTTAATAATAATTTAATTTATATTTTATTATAAATTTATAATTCAAATTTCAATTTAATTATAATTTTAATAATTTTAATTATAATTTTATTGCTTCTCTTAGGTTATTATTATAAATTTAACGTCGACATTCAAACATCTCTACTGTGGAGCAATTTACGACCAATCAATCAAAGTTATTAAATTATTAAATGAAATTTTAAATTTAAGTAAAATAGTTTAAAATTTAAATATTAATTTTATCGTGAAATTGTACCATAATCATCTACTGGAGGTGTTGCGATGAAAGAAAAAATGAATACAAAATCTGCAGCTAATAGGGTAGGGATCATGAAGATGTTGAACCATCAAATGTAAAGATGGTTTTTGGTGCTAGTGATCTAGTCACATAAAATACCATATTCAATACACAAAAAAATACCCTCCCACCTTTTTGGTCATACGATTAAACTTAAACTAACATTATGAACCTCAAAATTTGGTCCCAATGCCCTAAAACTACACCCTTGGACCCCCTTGGCTAAGGGATTAAATGCATTAGGTTTTATGGGTTGTGTTAAGGGAGCTAACAACCCCCTTATCACAACTATTGGGGGTTCCCCAGTCAACTTCAAGTGCATGCTACAAAAGAGAAATTGAGAGAAAAGACTAGAAACTTGGAAAAATAAAAACATTTGTTGAAGAATTAATGGAATGAAAAACTACCATGGAGGTGGGTAGATAAAATGGCGGAGTTAATCCAAAACAATAAAACAATGTAAGAATTACATGTGTAGACTATTTTATTTGTTTATATATGTTTTACCTATGTTTTATCCTCTTAATGTATCTTCTAGCCCCACATATGTTGAGAGTATTAACATAATTTTATTTAAAAGCAAGCCATTCCTAAAGAATGAGATGTTATTCACACTATATGCAAAAGGGAGATCAAATTGTAAGATGGCCTTTTTCAACTTTGTATTTAAGGCACAAAAAATGGGGTCAAAAGGGGATGAACCTAAATATGTATAGCTTGAATATTTCACCATTCATGTAGTTGGGGACTACTTGTGTCAGTTTCAAATAGACTTGGAGCAAACTGAGGGAATTTGAATATTAGTTTGAGCATGTTGTGGACAGAACCTTTGAGAAATATTGTAGACTTGTATGATACTTTTACCTAAACATTTGGTAATAGAATGAACTAGTTTTAAAGGATGGTGAAAAATAAAGGGAAATCCTTATATCTAAGTTTTTTCTTTTGAGTGGACATGAATTACATTTGGGTTGTGAATTGAGATGAACCTTACTTTATTCCTATGAACTTAGATAAATTTTTGAACATTATAAGACCATATTATTTCCCTTTGAAAGAAAATAAATGGAGGATATTTGGGAGAAATGTGAATGCTAATCAAATGTAGATCAGATTTAGGGACCTTATGACTCGTTCCCTTAGACCCTAGTAGTGCTTGGAGGTTTTATTTGGAGGAGTTAGCATAAAAAAACATAATATGACCAAGAATATTTGTGTTGGAGCATCTATGGTTTGGGAGAAAGGCTAAGGGGTTCTAAGAGTTAAGAGGTTTAGGGGTTTAGGAGTTAGGGGTTAAGGATTAAGGGTAAGGGGTTAAGTCTTATGGGGTTTAGGGGTTAGGTGGTTGACGGCTAGGGGGTTGAGGTCTAAGGGATTTAATGGTTAGAGTTTAATGCCTTAGTGGTCAAGGGTTTCATGGATTAAGGCTAAAGCACCAAGGGATTAATGGTGAGGGGATTTAGGGGTTAAATGCTTAAGGTTTATGCAATTTATGTTTCTATGGGTTAAGGGGTTAGTGGTTAGGTGTCAAGGGGTTTATAAATTAGGGGTTAAGGGTTAAGGTTGAGTGTTTAATAGGATAACAGGTTACTGCTTAGGTGGTTCAGGGATTCTAAGTTAGGTTTTAGGGTTAAGGGGTTAATGGCTTATGGTTAAAGGATGAAGGTGTTAATGGGTTATGATTTATAAGTGTAGGGGTTAAGGGATTATGGCTTTTGGGTTAAGGGGATAGGGAATTTAGTGGTTATGGGTTAAGGGCTTATGGGTTGTGATAATGGGGCCCCTAATCCCCTTATCACAAATATTGGGGATTCCCCTATCAATTTCTCTCGTTTCCTTCCATCTAGGCCCCCTTGCCCTTATTTCATGAGGTCATAAGGCCCCTTCTCATTCCCTAATGTTAGGATGATATATATCATTAGACCATGCTTGAACCTCTCACTTCTGCCCATATATGTTACCTTGATGTCCCCTTTCCCCATTCAATACACCAAAATATCCCCCTCCCAAAAAATTCATGAGAATTAAACATATGAAGGTGGTCATTTAGTAACTACCTCTAAAAGTTTAATTACAATAACTTTTTTCTTAAGGGTGGTTTTCCAAAACTGCCTCCAAAATTCACCTTGTAATGAAATTTAAGGGTGGTTATGGGATTATATGTTAGTCCTTAGGGGATAAAGGGTTAATGGCTTAGGGTTTAAGAGATCAAGGGGTTAATGGGTTTTGAGTTACGAGTGTAGGGGTGAAGGAATTATGGCTTGGGGTTAAGGGGATAAGGAATTGAGTGGTTATGGGTTAAGGGCTTATGATTGTGATAATGGGGCCCCTAATCCTATTATCAAAACTATTAGGGTTCCCCTATCAATTTCTCTCATTTCCTTCCCTCTACACCCCCTAACCCCTATTCCATGAGGTATTAAGGCCCCTTCTCATTCTTTCATTCTAGGATTATAAATCTCAGTAAACCATGCCCGAACCTCTCACTTCTACCCATCCATTCTACCCTTATGTCCCCTTTCCATTTTCAATACACCAAATTGTCTCCCTCCCTTAATATTCATAAAAATTGAACATTTGGAGGTGGTCATTGAATAACCACCTTGAAATGTTTAATTTTATTGACTTTTGCTTTTTTTGTTTTTGGTGGGGGGCTAGGGGTTGGCTATTGTGTCCCATTTCAAATTGCCTCCAAAATTTATAGTGTCATGACTTTTAAGGGGGGTTTTCAAACAACCCCCCTTAAAATTCACAAGAATTGAACTTTTGGAGGTGGCTTTAGACACACACACCCCCTCCCCTACCTCCCTCCCTATGCTTCCCCCAAAAGTCATTAGAATTGAAATTTTAGAGGCGGTTGTTAAATAAGCGCCTCCAAATATTCAATTCTCATGACTTTCACTTCCAAATTTTCAATTCTCATGACTTTTTCTTCTTCTTCTTCTTTTTGCGGGAAGGGGGGCGGGGGGGGGGTTGGTTCAAAAATCACCTCAAAAGTTAAATTCTCATGAATTTTAAGGGGGTTTTAAAAGAAATCTATGACAAACGTATTTTTGGGTATTCATTTAAACCAACCTTAAAATTCACAAGAATTGAACTTTTGGAGGTGGCTTTCGACATGCACCCCCCCTCCGCCCCACCCCTTCCCCACTTTTCTCCCTCCAAAATTCATTAGAATTGAAATTTTAGAGGCGGTTGTTAAAGAAGCGCCTCCAAATATTCAATTCTCATGACTTTTAATTCTTCATCTTCTTCTTTTTGTTTTTTTTGGCGGGTTTTAAAAAAAAAACATGAATTTAGGGGGGTTTTCAAAAAAATTCCATGAAAAATGTATTTTTGGGTAGTCATTTAAACCAAACTCCCCCCCCCCCTACAAAATTCATGAGAAAACGATTTTAGAGGAAGTTGTTTGGAATCCCCCGCCACAAAAGAAAAGTTCAAATTCCATGGGGTGCAGCTAGGCAGTTTAAAAACAACCATAAAAAAGATATTTATGGGAAATCATTTAATCCCCCCCTCCTCTCCCTGTCCCCCAAAGTTCAATGCTCATGACTTTATGTGGGGGTTTTCAAAAAATACCATGAAAAATATATTTAGGGGTAAAAAATTTGAAACCCATCCAAAAATCATGAGAAAATACTTTCAGAGGTGGTTATTAGAAAACCCCCGGAAAAAATTAAAATTTTCATGACATGGGAGGGGATTTTCGAAAACCGCCCCTAAGCCCCTAAAAGCACTTTTAGAGGTGGGTTTGGCAATATCGTTGCATACCAAAGTGTTATTTATTCATGATTATGTCATATTAATGGTTTCAAGTTATAATTTGAATGTAATTTTACATGCATATGTATGTTTTCATTTGTATTTATGATT
The DNA here is from genome assembly GCA_034641835.2 of Pinus albicaulis. Lineage (NCBI taxonomy): Eukaryota > Viridiplantae > Streptophyta > Pinopsida > Pinales > Pinaceae > Pinus > Pinus albicaulis. Next base: position 133,808,031 of record CM076573.1, read on the forward strand.
GATTAATTGAGTTTGTGTAAACTCATATGGTCATGTTTCTTTACATTAATCATTTCAAAGTAACACAATGAGGAATTATATTATTAGAGCTATACAATGTGGATATTATTCTAATTATATGTTTGGATACATACCATTGGTATAAGAGATACAAGCAAAGTGCATTGGGTGTAGCATGGACGTTAGGTACATTAGAAAGTGGTTTTAGAGCATAAGTTTAACGTACTTAGAATAATTTGGAGTACCCTAAAAACTCAAAAGTGTTATAGAAATGTATGTGTATGTAATGGAGTAATATCAAAGAAAAAGGAGTGGAAACTATGGTTTCACATAGTAGCCTCAATAAAGGACAAATGTAGTTGTGTGTGTTACATCAAAAAATTCTAATAAGGCCTTGGGAATTTAACAAATATTCTTATGCATAAACATGGTGAAACATGCATTAGAAGACCACATAAGATCTTTATAAGATTTTTTCCCTTGCGTGATATATGGTTGCTATTAATTGGCTTTTTGAAATAAGCATAGGTCTATGGATCTAGATCATTGTCAAAAAGGAAAACAAGGGCCTTAGGTAGAAAAATCAATCCTCTAGGTCTTAATCATTGTGAATAAGGTATCCAACCATGAAAATGCAATTTCTTTGGGGTTAGTGGTATTCTAAGTGTTAATGGGTGGTTTTTTCATAAAGAAGTGGGACTAAGGGGCCTTTAGTATTCTTAAGAGAGGAAAATGGGTCCTAATGATGCATTACTTCTTTTCATACATGTAAAGGTGAAGGGAATTTTGCATGATTTAAACTTATGTATTAAAAACATAGGTGCATTTTTATTAACTAACTCAAGTCCATCTTAGAATTGAATCTATGAAACACCAAGAAGGATAAAAAAATTTATGTGTATTTTTTATCATTTAATTTTTTGTTATCTATTAATTTCTTCATATTAGATTTAAATTTACAGATTAAAAAAATTGACACATCTACTCTCTCTCTCTCTGATATATATATATATATATATATATATATATATATATATATATATATATATATATATATGTAATTACTTATTTTTTATTTAAGTTATTTTAGTGTTGTTTAAGATAGAATAAACTTGTATTATTTTCACATTTAATATAAAGTTATGTTTATTGGTTCATTTCCTACAACTTCTACCCTATATTGGGATGTAGAGAAGCTTGCAATCATTTATAAACATTATTAATAATTCTACATGAATGATGGGACTATCTATTTTTTTCATGTGTTTGATGAGTTGGTTAATTTAATTTTAATTTTGAATTACAAAAAATATGTACTCATTTTTCTATAATTAATATATATATATATATATATATATATATATATATATATATATATATATATATTAGAAAATTGCATATATAATGTTTATTTTTCTAAGAAAAAGCATTATCTCTTTATCTTTCCAGCAAGAAAATATTGTTTTTTATTTTTTATTTATTTTTATTTTTATTTTTATTTTTACCCATACTATATTCTAAAATAGGTAAATATCTTTTTGTTGGAAAATGATATATAGGTAAATATGAAGGTCTACACACTACAAAAATATTGATTTATTAATCTTATTATTGTTTTTCTTGGTTTTTATCATATATTATATTTTTTTTATTACATTTTTAAAATTTTAAGTTTTAATTTATTTAACTAGTTTTTATGTTGGTTTAGGGTTAAGAAAATGTGTCTTATGAAGTTACATTGTTAAAATCAGAAAGGTAGAATATGTATGTCTTAATAAACTTAATAATCAAATCCATAGTCGAAAATAAATCCCTAAATCTTATACACCAACTTAATATCTAGCTTAACAATAACCTTAAAATATAAAATATTGGATGCTGATGATATTCATTTGTAAAAATACCATAATTTTAAATGTTCGCATTCATTGAACTTTCATGTAAGTTATTTTATGTTTTTTTCCCTCCATTTGTTAACTCTTTGCCTCTTTTATTCATCTGTTTCTTATTCCTTCCTCCGGGTGACGAGCTCCTGTTGGGCTTTTTAAAGAGATTTCGACCTCGTCGATCTGAATCCAGAGAAAAATGTGGTTCGTGATTAGCCATGAAACCCTAGTATTCAACATTCAAAGCGAGCAATGGTGCAAATATAACCAAAACTATTTTCATTCTCATGTAAGTTCATTATATCGAGATGGCTAATCATTTAATATGAATATGGTTGAAAGAGGAATTCATAATGTCCAAATATCATACCCAAAATTTGTGCTATAAATAATACTTGCTCACAGTACCGAAGCATACAATAAAACTATACAATAACTACAGCAAATTACACCCCTTATTCCGAATAAATTTATAGTAAACTTCAGTAATCGAAGGGATATTTTGAAAATAATCTCCAATTAATCACAATGGATCCCGCACATATAAGTCCTGCACAACGAATCTGATTGTATACTCTCCACTTCTAGTACAAGCTCTAGAAAAATTATGGAATCTGGTTTTTGAATGACTGAACTATGAAGAAACTGGAGATGGAGCTGAAGTGGGAGAAAGGGTTATATCTCCAAAACAAATTGTTATGAAGCTGAAGTGGGAGCAGTAGAAAATGAGCTAAACTCGCTAATCATCTGCCGGTCTCCGCTTCTGTGAGCCTCGCATAGGCGGGGCAAGTATACACCTGCACAAATTATAAATATAAATAAATCAATCATGGGCTAACTTTAGGTATAAAACCCATACATATATTCATAGTTGCAGGTATCTCTCATGTAGGTATTACTATTTTACATGATGAAGTATAATAAGTACCTTCCCCTGGGGTAAGATTGAAGTAGAGGACGGTGATGTTGGGGTAGTTGTTGTAGCTTAACTTCTTTGTGAAGCCGCCTTCTGCTAGAGAATTAGTGGACATCCCGACTGTCATCCTCTCCACCCAACATGGGTTCATGAATTCATCTATTTCTATCAATTCTTTCATATTCTCCGCGATAATCTTCGATCTCTGCACACCATCAATTACCCAATTAACTAATTAGACCAACATAATAGAAATTAACTTCACATAGAATTATATATGTGAGATTAATTCATGGAGAATGACCTAAACTGACATGGCATTCATACTGCACATTTCCATTCCTCAAGATGGACTTCTCAAGCCCACAACGTGCTCCAGAAGACGACACAGAAAAAGCGCAAACCTCCACGGGCAGCTTCTCACATATTATGCCCCCTGATCATTAATCAATCCAACAGTAAGTAATCGATAAATTAAAACATTGTTTTATCCATGACTAATTACTATGATCCGATGATAAGAAAAGGATAGACCAACTTAATTACTGCGATAGGCATCTCTTTGTTGGAATTGGTAATTTTAATCATTTTTCTAATTAATCTTTTTGATTTGGTGGTCTACATTGAATATCCCAATATATTCTCGTAGCCACTACATTAATGGATGAAATTCAAATCTAAATCACATATTTAAACCATACTTAAATTAATTTTTTACAAAACATGATTAAAAATTTACTATGCGATTTGTTGAGCGCCACCTATCAAATTAGGGTGAACTCTAGAAAAATAAAAAAATATGAAAATATGAACCAAACTAAAGAAAATAAACAAATTAAAATTTACCTACCACCTCCCAAGTATCATTTAAAAAAAAGTGGCGATACACTTAAGAAATCCTCTATCATCCGATAATCTCGTGCTACACTTACAGAAATCCTCCATGATCCTTCGTTAGTCACATGGCTCCTGCACCTTTGGAATACTTATTATTAACATTAAAAAAATCCATCATCCCATAATCTCGTGCTCCAGTTATAGAAATCCTCCACGATCCTTCGTTTTTCACCTTTGGAATACCTATTATTAACTTAATTTTTTTTTTTTTTAAAGTACTCCATCATCCTTGGATGTTAGCTACATGGAATCTTTGGAATACTTATTATTAGCACTAAAAAAATCCAAAAAAATTCGACTAATAAAAACTTAACATATTTAGCCAAACTAGATTATTAAAACTCACAATTAAATCTAATATTAAACAAAACCCAATATTAAACTTTAGAATAATAACTTATTTGAAAGGTGTCTTTAGTCCTGAAATGTTGATCGAATTATGAAAAGTAGCTCCAATAAGATACATTTAATTATTTGGAAACATGAATTAACATAATTGGTTTCTTCAAATGTTAAAATTTTATCATGTAATAATCCATATATATATTTTTAAATATTATATTATTATTATTATTATCATTATTAAAGATTAATAATGATTAACATTAAGTTAAATATTAAATTTTAATAAGTAATATTAATTATTAATAATAAAAAGTTTTATTCATTTTAATAATAATATATAATATTAATATTAAAATTTAATGTTTAAAATTAATAATAATAATAATAAAGCTATTAATATTAATAATAATAAAAATTAAGGTTAGAATGTCTTAACAAGATTAACCAAGAATATTTATGATTGAATGCAATCAACTTTGGTTAAAATGGACAATCATAAATTTTCATAAAAATGTATGGCCAATCATTGTAGAATATGTGAAAGAATGGGAATTATTGTTCAACTGTGGGAAATGTATAATCAACGATAGTCAATCATGATCAATCAAAGTTAAAAAATGTTCAATTATAACAATGCAATTGTTAACCATGGTGAAAATATGGTAAGCAATGTTTAAATATAATGAACATGCACAACTATAGTCTATGATTAGTCATAATCAAACAATTATTAGACATAATCATTCATAGCCATATAATATTAATAGTTATTGAATTTATTAAAAATAATATTATTAAAAATAGTTATTAAATTTATTAAAAATAATATTATTAAAATTTTACTAAGATTAATAATAAAATTTCATATTAATATTAAAGTTAATATTAACAACTGTTAATGAATATTAATATTAATTTTAGTGTGACTATTAATATTAATTAGTGTTATTAATATTAATATTAATATATCATATTAATTATTAATGTTTATAATAATAAGTCATGTTCGATCATGAGAAATTTAGGTTAACAAAGGTTAATTATAACCATACAATTGTTAACTATAGTGAAAACAAAATTAAAAATATTTAAATCATGGTGAACATGGCAACTATAATCAACTATGATTAGTAATAATCAAACAATAGTAAGACAAAGTCATTCATAGACATATAATACAAAAATAATTAAAATTATTAATCATAATATTATTAAAAATTTACTCACGCTAATAATCTATTTTGATATTAATATTAAAGTTAATGTTAACCACTATTATCAAATATTAATAATTTTTTTTTTCTGAGTAAGTTTAATCTATTAATATACAAAAAAAGAATTACATGGAGGCCGAGACCTCAGAGGTTCTGGCCCGAGAGATGGGCATTCTAGTGCAGCCATGATGGTTTGCCATAATAACGACATACAGTGTCGATTGACAGATACAACAGTAAGACACAGATAGACATCTAAGCAGAAAAAACCGCCCTCATAGGGGAAACCGGCCAGAGAATCCAAACAGTATATCAACCTACAGCATATAGCTTCAGAGATGTGAACATGAAAATTCTTATACAAAATGATTCGCTGCCCCCGAAGAGGAAACCGGCAATCAAAAGAGCAGTAGAAGTAGAGCCAGTAGAACAGCGTCCTCATATGAAAACCAAAGCTGAGCACAAAGAGCAGCCAAAAAACAGGCCTGAATGAATAAAGGCCATTAATTACCTTGTGAAGAAGGAGGTGACTCGACCACAGGGCAAGTGTGAGCGTCGGGGTCATCCTCATCCTACCCAGCAACAATATCATCCGGAGCAACCTATTTGGAAGTGTTCGCTAGAGTCTCGACAGCCAGAGCAGTAGAGGAGCCTCCCTTGAGAACGCCCACAACAGAATCCACGAAGGGGTCTTGCGAGGAACCGCCTTCATCCATCTTACGCTTTTGACTAGCTTTAGGAGGAGAACAGGGCCTTTCGGACGCCAAATGCACCGGAGGTGAGTCAAAAATTTTGGCAATCGAATCAGGCGGCTCTTCTTTGAAATCAATAGTGATAGTGGTCATGACAGTGGGCATGTTGAGCAGGCAGGGGAAGTAGAATTGAGCTCTGTGCTGCTGACCCGGGAGAAAACTGGAGAGGTTTCGAGCCTGCATAGCACTCCCTCGCCCCGCCAAAATGCTTCTGCCGCTACGAGTCTCAGGATATCTTCCTCTCAAGGAATCAGAAAGCGGAGAGGAGGAGCTAGGCAAGGAGGGAGAAGGGTGACGAGAGGGACTGCCACGGAACGAGCCCCTCCTGCTTCTCAGCCTATGTCGCAAATGAGGCATTGAATTCAGATGCAAAGTTCTAAAATTGAAAGAGCAGGAAGTGCCCAGACTGAGGGTAGAAGATTGGCCAGTATCAATCTCCACAGGGAGAGAGACAGAGTGGATTTCAAGACTCTGAGAGCAGAAGGAGTTGTGCGAATAGTGCAATCCAGGAGTAAGGTCAACACAGCAGGAGAGCGAACACCTGCGCCCAGTGTTATTCTGAAACCTCGGCACAGAGGCGACAGAAGCACAACAGGAACGAAGGGGAAACAAATGAGGTCTGTAGCATCCTGGAGAAGCCATATCTTTGTGCATTGAGCGCAAGTATGGATGAGTGTGCGACATAAATGTCTCGGACAGAAGAATGTTAATGCCATTAATGGCGTAGAGGACGCAAAGAAGCTTGGCGGTGGTAGAACCCCACGTGCCCGCCCACCACCCTTGCCACCTATCATGCATGTTGGCCACCCGCATCCAGGTTTTGGAGATCCTGTTGCACCAAGGATGTGCAGTCCTGTATGAGCTGTTCATCAATGAAGTTCTGAAGCAGGCTTCCGTAGAATGGTATAGTCTGAAGAGCACCTTGATTGGCCAAATGATCAGCAACTGTGTTGGCTGTGCGTCTGATATGCTTGAAGGATACGGCTTTAGGCATCTTGAGCCAATTTTCAATGAGTTCCAATATACTTTGCAATCTCCAACTTGAAGCTACGTTGGAAGCAGTAGAACCAGAGTGGAGACGGATGGCTGCATTAATAAGGATTTGAGAGTCTCCTTCAACTTCTAGAGGGAAGAAGTTATCTTTCTCCGCAATACACAACCCCCGCCATAATCCTTCGAGTTCAGAAGCATTGTTAGAGTCACGACCAAGAGAGCTGAAATAGATGTGAGCTACAGATCCCTCATGATTTCTAAAAATGCCTCTAAAACCAGCAAGACCCGGATTCCCTTTAGCCGCGCCATCAAAATTCATTTTGAAAGCCCGAGGCATAGGAGGCGACCATGCAAGGGGCGAATCAGAATGCTTCAAGGTATTCTGGGATTGCTGATTACTGTGATTGAGATCAATGTTCCACCTCTTCCAGATGAGACATTCATGTGGTGTGGACGACATATCTGAATCTTGCCAGGGAGTAAGAGCCAAAGTTTCTTGCAGATTGCGCTTGAGATTGGACCAAATGATGGCATTCGGAGTGACAACATCCTTGAAAATTCTGTGATTACGATCCTTCCAAGTGGCCCAGTAGATGAATCCTGGAAACAAGTTCCAAATGGTATTGAGAAAAAGACATTGGAAAGGATGTGAAGGCCAGCTTCTGATAGTATTATTGATATCCCCTTCCAGTCGCCCAGTCCTTCCAAAGCATAAGGAAAATTGATCCCAGAGCTAAGTAACTAAAGAACAGGAATCAAGGAGGTGCTGTAAGGTTTCAACTTGAGACTCACAATTGGGGCATCTTGAAGGTCCGATAAAACCTCTTTTTAAGAGATTGTCCCAAGTGAGAATTTTTCCTTTGCTGAGGAGCCAAAGAAAGGTGGATATTTTAGGCCAGGAATTAGGTTGCCAAACTTGAGCCCACATGCCATCCTGTTGTTCCTGCTGCGGGCAGAAGAGTAATCTATAAGCTTCTTGAGTGGAGAAATTACCCCGAGTCGTGTATCCCCATCTTAACTTGTCAGCTTGATTTGATACCTTAATCCTTCTAAGACTTAGCTCCTTCTCAATGTCATCAGAGGTTTCGCCCTGCCAATCTTCTTGCCAGTGAGGTGCTGGTTTCCAAACCTGATATCCATTGGAAGGATAGGGTTGCAAGAAAATGTTGACATGGTTGGGGATGTCATTCTGAAGATTTTTTTGCCACAGAGGTTTATGGAAGATCGAGGAGAGTTTCGGCAGCTATTGCCAAGAATCTTCCCAAAATCTGGCTTTGTCTCTTGAATGGATTTCCCAGAAACTATGAGTTTGAATGAAGGCTCCATGAAGCTTTGTTGCATTCCATATCAACGAGCTAGGAGCGTCAGAACTGAAACGAATGAGATCAACCTGTGACCTGTCTGGAGAATACTTGACCTGCCAGAGACGTGCCCAATGGATGTGAGGTTTAGAGACCCAACTCCACCAGATACGAGCCCCCATGGTAAGATTGCAGTGAAGCGGGTCTCGTAAGCCCAATCCACCTAAATTTTTAGGAGTGCATACTTCAGTCCACTTAACAAGAGCCCATTTTCTGTTAAGGCTCGAAGAACCCCAGAGGAAATTCCTTTGAAGGTTGCGAATTTTCTTCAGCACCCATTTAGGGGCAGCCAAAATGGAGAAGAGGTAAAGAGGCATAGCTTGAAGAACAGATTTGATTAAAATAACTCTACTGGGAAAATTGAGGGAGGTAGGTCCAAGAGGATAGGCGGGCTTCCATCTTATCCAAAAGGGCTCTCCAAGAGGCATGCTTAATAGCTGAGTCAACCAGGGGAGCTCCAAGATATTTGGAGGGAAGAACATCAATCTTGAATCCCAATATTCGAGCAATATTATGTTGAGAGATGGGAGGGGTATTGAAGAAGAAAATGTGGGACTTAGCAGCGTTGATGGAAGTACCAGAGGCCTCCGAGAAGGTGTTAAGCAAAGATTTGAGGGTACGGGCTTCTTGTACAGAAGGATGGCCAAAGAGAAAATTATCATCCACAAATTGTTGATGAGTAATGGGGGAGCTGTCATGGAGAGAGATACCTTTGATAGAGCCGGAAGAGGCAGCATGATGAATGAGCCGACTAAGGCCTTCAGCCATGAGCACAAAGAGGAAAGGGGATAAGGGGTCCCCTTGGCGAATACCCCTGGAAGACTGGAACGGTAAAGAGGGAGAGCCATTGACTAGGATAGAATAATTGGGAGAGGAGAGAAGGCTCATAACCCATCTAGTCCAAGTAGCATTGAAACCAAAAGCTAAAAGGATTTGTTGGACATAGTTCCAGCTCAATTTGTCAAAGGCTTTTGATAGATCAAGTTTGAGAAGCATACCTGGTTTCTTGAGATTTTTGAGGGAGTGAATTACCTCATGCGATAGGATTATGCCATCCAAAATTTGTCGACCCTCCACATATCCTGTTTGATCTGGAAAAATCAGAAGAGGAAGGAGAGGCTTAATCCTGTTTGCAATAACTTTGGAGATCAACTTATAAATAACATTGCACAGTGCTATGGGCCTATATTTATCCGGGGTACTTGAGTTCTCCTCCTTGGGAATGAGTGCAAGGAAGGTTGATTTTAGTGAGGGAAGGATCCAGTGCATGGATCTGGATTCCAACATTAAAGCCCAAACTTGCATTTTAATAAGCTCCCAGAATGCGTGAAAAAAATTGGCCGTGAATCCGTCCGGGCCTGGCGCTTTCCCATCCTTAAGTTGATCTATAGCTTTCTCAACCTCATGAAGAGTAACCGGCTGTAGAAGAAAAGCATTGTGATCCTCTGTTATGATTTTAGGAATATGTTGGGAGACAGGGAGAATAGCTTGCTCTCGATTTCCTTCCGGCTCCTGCAGAATATTTTTGAAATACCCTCGGAGCTCTTTTTCAATGTCCTCATGCGTTTCTAGGCGAATTCCTTGATTGCTGTTAAGAAAGGCAATATGATTATGCATCCTTCGTTGTATAGTGGATCTATAGAAAAACTTGGTGTTTTTCTCGCCATCTTGAAGCCATCTGATTCGAGATTTTTGTCGCCAAAAAGTCTCTTCCTGTTGCCTGCTCTTGTCGATTTTTGTGAGGAGAGCGGTTTCTTGTTTGTCATAGTCCTCTGTTCTACCTCCGATGATGATTTTCTGCTGAAGAAGGTTCATTTGAAGCTCTAGCTCCTTATTATTGTCGAAAATGTTGCCAAAATGGGATTTATTCCAATGTTTGAGAGAAAGGTTAAGATTTCTGAGCTTTTGTTGAAATTGAAACATTTTTTATCCCTCCACTCGAGAAAATGAGCGCCATGCATTGGTGACAAAGTCTTTGAAACCAGCATGGGAAAACTAGAATGATTCGAATCTAAATGGTCTATTGCAATGTGCGCCCGGTCCAGACCATTGCAGGAGGATGGGCCAGTGGTCCGAGCCTGCCAGGGGAAGAATGGAAGAATGAAAGTCCCCTCCAAGATGAATAGCGTTGTCTATCATGAGAAATTGATCCAACCGGGATGCAATGTGCTGCGGCTCACTGCGCTTATTGGTCCAACTGAATGTGCCATTGGAGGTTTGCAGATCCACGATCTGATTAATTGAAATAAATTCTTTAAAGCCCAAGCAGTCCCCTTCTAACCTGTGCTTTCCTCCAGATCGTTCCTCCAAAGTGGTGGTCATGCTGAAATCCCCTCCATAGAACCAGAGCGGGTAACGCCTTATAGAGTTTAGATCTGTTAAGGTATTGAGCAAATCTAATTTCTTTTGAATTTCTTGCGAGAAATAAACATTGGTTAAGTGACCATGGATATTGGTACCTAGCAGATGGAAAGTCGTTTGTATACAAAAATGGGAGGCGTGGAAATCATACAAAGAGAGGATTTGAGGATCCCACAAAATTTCCAGCCCTCCTGAAGCCCCTAAGGCATCCACTGAAACTGAGCGACAATTAGCCCAAGCTTTGGCCGAAATGAGTTCAAGTGTTTTGCTGCTACATTTCGTCTCCTGAAGAAAGACCATTGAGGGGTTGTATTTCTGAATCATATTTTATATCATCCTGTGCTTTGAGGGGCTATTTAGCCCTCTCACATTCCACGATATTAGCTTCATGAGGAACTGTGCGGGAGAGTCTTGTAGAACTTTGTCAACTAGGGTAAACTGCTGGATTCCACCAGTATTTCTCCTGTAATAATGGTTCTCTGAAAATCTGTCTTCCTACCTCGTTTTTTTGATTCCTTCATAATTTTCCTGCTGTCCCATGGTCCTCCTGCTTGAATGCCCAGGGAGTTTCTTTGCTGTGCGCAAGAGAGAAAAACTTCCAACTTATCTATCTGATGGGGTTTAATGTTACCATACTCTTTCTGATGGCAGGCTTCCTCCAGTGCCAGAATATCAAGCTCCCCGATGTCGAAACTGTCAGTTTCATCCTCCATAAGAGTGGGGATATTCAGTTCAATATCTTCCGATCCTGAGGGTGGGACGGATGCTTGGGTGCAGTCCATATCCATGAGCGCAGAGACAGAAGTGGTTGGTTTGATTTTGTTATCAACCATGGTAGAGGCTAGGGAGCCTTTGGTCGAGTTAGAGGCTAAAGGGGTTTTGAGATTTGAATCTGGGGCATCCGATAAGGAGTTAGATGAAGATGGCTGGCCCTGTTGAGCATTTGAATGATCATGAGGAGCAAGAACCTCAAAAATGTTGCTGGTATTGGTGATATTGGGTGCGGTAGAGATGATAGGAGTTTTCTTGGAATGCTTCTTCCTAGAGGAGACTTTGGTAAAGCCGTCTACTTCTTTTCCAGCCTTAGGGGAGGGGGAAATGGGTTTCTAGTTCAGAGGGCAATCTCTGAAAGGGTGTCCATTCTCATGACATTTTCTGAATTGGAAAGGGATGTTCTCATAATCAATAGTCTGAATCCATTCAAAGTCATCGTGGAATAGAATTACCAAATCTGTGAGAGGCTTTGCAAGGTGCATATAGACGCAGATTTTAGCGTAGGAGGTGTAACGTCGGAGTTTTGTTTCCTCAGCAACCTTTATGAATTCTCCTAGTCCATTTCCAATGTCTGTCAAAGTTTCTTCTTCCCAGTATTCCAAAGGCAGGGAATACATTCGTATCCACACCGGAGCCCAGCTAAATTCTTCCTTGTCTGGATGAAATCTTTCAATCCAGTCACGAAGATAGAGTCCAGCAGAGTTGAAGAAGTAGGGGCCTCCTTCAAAGATGTGATTCTTGTCCTCAAGGAAATGGAATATGGCAGTGAAAAAACCTTTGGGTCCAAGTTGCAGGGTAACTTGTCCCTTGGGCTTCCATTTGGATACTATCCATCCCTGCAGAGCCTTCTCAGTCGGCCAAAGTCCTATGAAATTCCCGATGAGGGTGTGATCCTTCATGTACTGTATGTGTCCATTGATACGGTGACTGGGGAGATCGATTTTGATCTGATCTGCAGCTTTAGGAATACAAGTGGCAGAGGAGGCTTTTTGTTGTGCCTCCGAAGCAGCCTGTTCAGTACTTTCGTTTCCAGGGAGATCTAAACCAGTCCCAGCATTAGAAATGTTGTCTGTAGTGTTTGCCCTGTCAGGTACAGTCTGCTTTCCTGGCGCGGCGATATCTGGTGAGTCTGACATCGCAGTGGAGACAGAGTTAGGAGGAGGGGGGCATTACCCACCCCTCCAAAGGAGGTTGACATTCGAGGTGCTCAGAAGGGTCGCCGCAGGTAACCAAAACCTTAGAAGAAGAGAGCAAGAAGCGCCAGCATGAAGCGAGATCAGACGCTAGAAAGCACAATCCCTAGAACCAGAGCTCCCCTCAAGAAATTTCCCTCATATTGTTATTGTTGTGCCCCATCTCAAATTCATCAAATATTAATATTAATGTCACTCTTAATATTAATTAAATGTTATTAATATTAGTATTAATTAAATATTATGAATATTAATATCAAAGTTATTAATAATAATATATTAATATTATTAATATATTAATTATTATTATACTTTATTATATATGTATTACTGTACTAATATTTTATATTAATATTTCGTATTAAATAATTAATGTATAAGAGTATATTAATATTAATAAATATTTAAGTTGAAAAATTAATATTAATTAATTTGAATAAGAATACAAATATTATTTTTAATATTATTAATATTAATATTAATAAATAATATTAGCATTTAGTATTAACAATAACGCTAATAAATTTTAATTTACAATATTATTTATTTTTATTATTATTATTATGATTATTATGATTATTATTTATATGAATTAATAAATTTAAATATTAATATCTTTAACATAAAATATTAATATTACTTTTAATTTTAATATTAATATTAATTATTCATGTTAATATTGTTAATATGAATAATAATAATAATATTACTTTTAATATTATTAATATTTATAAATATTAATTTTAATATTAATTATTAATTTTAATAACATTAATTAATATTATTATGGTAAATAATCAGGGTCACATTGTGACGAAAATTAACTCTTAGTCCAATGTTATATTAAGTTAATGATGGTCATCCATGATTAACCATGGTCTAATATTGCCTTAATATGAAAATCAACAATGGTCCAATGTCACATTATAACAAATGTTGTCTCAAAATGAAAATTTATCATGGTCAAACATGGTCCAACATCACATTGTGACAAAGATTGTGTCAATATGACAATCAACCATGGTGAACGATAGTCAACCTTGTGACATACATTGTCTCCATATGAAAACCAATCATGGTCAACCATGGTCAATATGAAACTCAACCATTGCTAATCATGGTGAACCATGGTCCAACCTTACATTGTGAGAAATATTGTCTCAATATGAAAATAAACCATGGTCAACCATCATCGACCATGATCAACCATCGTTGACCATGGTCAACCATCTCAATCGGGATCAAACATGGTCCAACGTCGTATTGTGATAAAGATTTTCTAAGTATGAAAATAAACCATGGTATAACATTGGATTGTGACAAAGATTTTCTAAATATGAAAATCAATCATGGTCAACCATGGTCCAACATCGTGTTAGTGATGAAGATTATGTCAATATGAAAATCAACCATGAACAATGATGGGAAACCATGTTTATTTTAGGGTTTATAATATTTTTCTTATGGTTATATATCTTGGGATTATAATATTAAACCCTTACGTTTAATATTATCACCTACGACTTACAATCCCGTAGGTTTTTAGTGTTAATTCCTTGCATTTATTAGTCCCTTGGGTTTATAATATCAATCCATTGGGTTTATAATCATGGTAAACCATGGTCCAATGTCACATTGTGAAAAATATTGTCTTCATATGAAATTCAACCATGTTCAAGCATCACCAACCATTTTCAACCATCATCATTCATAGTCAACCATGGTCCAACATCACATTATAAAAAATATTGTCTCAATATAGAAATAAACCATGGTAAACCATATTTAATCATAGTCAACCATGGTCAAATGTCTCATTGTGATAAATATTGTCTCAAAATGAAAATCAATCATGGTCAATTGTGGTCAATCATTGTCAATATGAAAATAAATCGTGGTAATTCATGGTCAACCATTTTCCAACGTTAGAGTATGACAAAGATTGTCTTAATATAAAAATCAACCATCGTCAACCACGATCAACCATTATCAACCACTGTCCAACGTCTTATTGTGACAAATATTGTGAATATTAAAATCAACCGTGGTCAATAATGGTCAATCATGGTCAATTATGGTCCAACGTCATAGTGTAACAAATATTATCTCAATATTAAAATCAATCATGGTCAAGCATGGTCCAACACCGCATTGTGATAATTATAGTCTCAATATGAAAATAAACCATGGTCAACCAATTTTTTTAGGATATATAATATTTATCTTAGGTTTTATGTATGTTGGGTTTAGAATATTAATCCTTTGGGTTTTTAAGTGTTTTAGTATTAAGCCCTCCCTTTTAATACTGCCTAGGGTTTACAATATTAATCTCTTGAGTTTATAAATCTAAGTAATCATTTTCCTAGGGTATAATATTATTGATAGGGTTTATAATATTAGTCTTAGGCTTTAATATAGATCCTTTGGTTTTATAATAAATTAGGTTTATAATGTAAATTCCTTCAGTTCATAATGTTAATCATTTAGTTTATATTCCTAGGGTTTAATATTAAGCCTAGTATTTACAATATTAATCTTTTTGGTTTATTAATTTTAGGGTTTATATTCCCATGGTATAATATTCATCCTAGGGTTTAAATTTATTCATTTGGGTTTGTAATCCCTTGGGTTTTTCATAATATTCCCTTGGATTTATAATATTAATTATAAGGCTCATAATATGAATCTTATGGTATAATGTCTATTTTTAGGGTTTATAATATTTATCTTAGGGTTTATATCCCTTTGGTTAAATGTTATTACCGTTGGTTTACCATCCCTTCATTTTTAGTATTAATTCCTTGGGTTTATTATTCTCTTGGCCTTATAATATCAACGGTTTAATAATGTAACATTGGAATGGTAAAAAAATGTATTCAACATCACATTGTGACAAACATTGTGTCAATATGAAAATCAACCATGGTCAACCATGTTCATTTATGGTCCAACGTCACATTGTGACAAATATTATTTCAATATGAAAATCAATCATGGTCAACAATGGTCAACAATGATTCTTATTCAATCATGGTCAATAATGGTCAACAATGATTCTTATACAATCATGGTCAACAATGGGTTTACAATATTTTTTTTTTCTAAGTAAGATTAAATTCTATTAGTTAAACATAAAATACGTGGAGGCTCTGGCCTCTGTAGTTCAGGCCTGTATCAGTGGCATTGTTGGCAACAAAACAACAAAAATGGAGATGCCCACGTAGGGGAAACCAACCCAAGGAGAGTTTGAATCGCTGCCTTGAGTGAGGAAACCAGCGTTATACAGACATAAGTGATTGTACCAAACATAGATAGAAACAGATAACAAAACTATGATTCTAGTATCCGTAAACTAGATAAAACCTGAAAGTCTAGGTATCATGGGGTGCTGGAGGTGCTTCTTCAACTATGAGGCATCTGTATTCATCGTCATCAGCTTCTTGGGAGCCAAGTGCAGCATGTCATGGCTTTGTGGCGTCACCACCTTTATCACTGGATTCCCTGCTCTACTCCTTATTGTCTTTACTGTATCCCGAGCTGCTACTGCTACCCGAGCTTGAATTATGCTTGCCAGGAGCCTGTTGCTTCTTCACCTCTTTAGAAGGGCCAAGATCACTCTGAGGGCATGTTTGCAGAATGGGCCGACTGTGGCTAGGAGCCTCAGCGGGTTCCTCCCGGAAGGAAACCGAGATGGTGGCTACAACATGAGGGCGGGCGGAGGTGCATTGAAAGTGGAATTGGGCAGTGGTGGGGGTCTGCGAAATGGCAGAGGGAACCAGGCGAGGCGGAGGCTGAGGAGAAGGCTCAGAGGCAGAGGGACGCACGGAGGAATGAGACCAGCCAAACAGACGACCACGTCCGCTGCGAGTTTCGGGGTACCAGCCCCAAGAATGCTCATGGGAGGAGGATGAGGAACTTGAAATAGAGGAGGGGGAAGGACGAGTAGCACGACCCTGACTACTACCACACCTGCATCACATGTGATGCCTGAGACAAGGCATAGTGGCACAGTGGGGGTGGAAGGCACTCTGAGAAGTGGAGGAAGCTGGGCAGGCGGAAGGCAACTGAAGCTCAGAGGTGGGGCTAAGGCCAGAGGTACCAGAGAGGCACGATTGGTAGAGAATACTTTGCAAGTAATGGTGGCCTAGAAGAAAATCAATGCAGCACTGAAGACTGCAGCGTCTCCCAGTCGATGTGAGGAAGCTTGGCTCTGCAACCTCAGGGGAGCAGCAACTTCATAGAGGGGAAGACTGGAATGGCATAGAACTAGAAGGCCGAAAGGTAGAACTAGAAGACCAAAAGGTAGAACCAAAAGGTTGACTAACATAACCAGACAAGTGAATGAAGAGTGGCATTTTGAGGCGGAAGGAGCAACCTCGACGTTCGCAGTGGAGTAAATGTTGTTCGGGGTGATGGCCTGAGCTATTAAATGGAATTCATGGCCATAGGTGTGGCTTGTGGGTGGCCATGTGGCCCTACCACATGCTGACCCACAAGCCCATAACTGTATGTACGCCCTTAAACACCTGTATCCAAGCGTTTGTTGTCTTCATGCACCAGATTAGTGCATTCCTGTATAAGGTTGTTGTCATCAAGAATGGTGAGGGGTCCTACAGTAAGGATTTGAGAACTGGTCACACCATTGTTAGCCAATAGATCTACCACGTTATTTCCATATCTCTTGACATGTTTGAAGGACATGGCCCTGTGTTGTTGCAACCAATCTGCTATGAGGTCCAATCTTGCCATTAGTCTCCAGCTGTCAGCGATTTTGGATGTAGAGGCTCCCATATGAAGTTGATTGACCATGTTGATGAGATTTTGGGAGTCACCTTCGATTTCAATGGGGAGGTAGTTGTGTTGCTGAGCTAGGCACAACCCTTGCCATAAGCCTTCAAGTTCTGCAGAGTTGTTGGAATCCCATCCTATGGATTCAAAGAAGATTAACAAGGGATTACTTTTGTGATCCCTGAATATTCCCCCATATCATGCATCACCTGGATTGCCCTTTAAGGTAGTGTCGAAATTCAACTTCAATAAACTGGTTGGGGAAGGGATCCATTTTCTTAGAGCTTCCACATGAGTTCGGTTTGAGCGGTCAGGAAGTGGACAAGGAGGGAGCACGAGTTGCCAGTTTTCCCAAATAGATCTTTTGGAGGTTTGCGTAGGAAGATCTTCCTGTTGCCAATGATGGAGAGCTAGGGTTTCTCGTATATTATCACAAATATTGTTCCATAGAACATCCTGAGGAGTGCTTTGGTTCTTGAAGATCTGCTTGTTCCTTTCTTTCCAGATTGTCCAAAGAGTAAGACTTGGAATAAGCCTCCATAAAGAGTTGAGTAAGTTACTACTGTATGGAGCGAAGGGCCAATTTCGTATGGTGGAGTTCAAGTCCCCTGGTGTTCTGCCTTCTCTTCTACATCTGAAGCTAATTTTTTCCTAGAGGAAAGCTGCCAGTGGACAGGTAACCATTAGATGCTGGATTGTTTCATTGTGGTTGGTACAATTGGGACATCGTGAAGGCCCTGTAAAACCCCTTTTGATGAGGTTGTCCCAAGTGAGGATTCTCTTGTGACATAAAAGCCACATGAAAGTTGAAAATTTGGGCGAAAATCTTGGAGAGCAGAGGTTGTCCCAGATGGGATCGGCGGGATCTTGTCTATGGGTTAGGAGTGTGTATGCTTCTTGGGTACTGAATTTGCCACCTGGTGTGTATCCCCATCAGAGAAGATCCTTTTCCTCTGAGTATCTTATTTTCATACAGTTAAGCTCTGTGTCAATGGCATTGTGAGAGTTCTCCTGTTGTTGATTTAGGAAGTGAGCTGCCTGCTTCCACTCCCTGAACCCCTGATTAGGGGTTACGATCCAATAATGATTGACATTGGCTTCTATTCTATCGATCACCTCCGGTTGTAACTGTGGTGTGATGAGTCTGACAAGTGTGGGTCATTGTTGCCACGAGTCCATACAGAAGTAAGCAGTACGACTGTCATTGATTTCCCAAAAACTGTGTTCTTGGATCAGAAAGTGATGCTATTTGGAAGCATTCTAGATCTGTGAACCTGCTTCCACTGTTTTTAGGCGAATGAGATCCTCAGGTGGTCTATGATTATAATATTTGGCTGTCCAAATTAAATCCCATGGAGTGTAAGTTGTAGACAAACACTGCCACCAGATTTTGGCTCCCATGCCTGCATTGCTATGATACGGATCACGGAGACCAAGTCCTTCAGTTTTCTTTGACTTGCAGACTGTTGTCCAATTGACCAGTGCCCATTTTCTATTTTTCTCGAAGGATCCCGAAAGAAAATTTCATTGTAGCGATTTGATTTGCTGGAGGACTCTGTTCTGGGGTGGCAAGAACAGAGAATAAAGAGAGGGGCATAGACTGTAGAACCTCTTTGACGAGAATAAGACCACTGGCTAGATTAAGGGAACTAAAAGTCCAGGAGGAAAGCCTAGCTTCCAGTTTTTCGAGAAGTGAATGTCAGGAGGAGTGTTTGATGGCAGAGTCTATCAGAGGGGCTCCCAGGTACTTGGTGGGTAGATGAGCAATGGTGAACCCAAGGATCCTGGCAATGCTGTTTTTTGTGGAGATCGAGGTATTGAAGAAGAAGATCTGAGATTTGGAAGAATTGACCAAGGTGCCAGAGGTGTCCGAGAATGTATCCAGAATGGATTTGTAGGTGATGGCTTCTTGGACTTAAGGGTGCCCGAAAAGCATGTTGTCATCGACAAATTGTTGATGAGTGGTGGCCAAGGATTCATGAACCGAGATACCACGGAGTTGCTAGGAATGGAGAGCTTGCTGGATGAGGTAACCCAGACCTTTTGCCATTAGAACAAAGAGAAAAGGAGAGAGGGGATCACCTTGGCGAATACCACGGGATGGGGAGAAAGGGCAAGAGGGGATGCCATTGACCAAAATGGAGAAGAAGGAGGAGGAAATTAAGCTCATTACCCATCTAATATAGGTAGGGCTGAAACCATAGGCTGCTAGCATTTTCTATATATAGTTCCAGCTTAACTTGTCAAATGATTTAGATAAGTCAATTTTCAAAAGCATACCTTCCTTTTTGGTTTGTTTCAAGGAGTGGATGATCTCATGTGTGAGAATGATCCCATCGAGGATCCAGTGTCCTTCCACATAGCCAGTTTTTCCAAAGAGATTAGTAGAGGTAGCAGTGGATTGATTCTGTTGGCAATCACCTTGGAGATAACTTTTCATATGACATTACAAAAAGTGATTGGCCGGTACTTGTCGGGAGTTGTAGCATTGTCTTCTTTGGGTATGAGAGCAATGAAGGTAGCATTGAGAGAGGTGATCCGGATTTATGCAGGAACGCAACAGAATAAACATATAACCATAAATACAAATATGCAGCGGAAATAACACTTCATTTCATTATTATCAAAGAACTGAAATTTGCTTATAGATAGAATGGAAATAAAACTAGCTAGGGCGCTGGTAGCTATCTCTAAGAAGAGATGTGGTGGCTACAGGCCTCTAAACTGAGTTACAATGAGGCTTGAGGGCCTATTTTTTCTATTTAGAAACAATGTGAAATCCTAAACAGCCAAAACCCTAACCCTAGGAGATGAAGCGCCAAAACTATGGGCCCCGTTTGGGTAAATTGGTGTTTCAACTTCCCAGGGGCGTAACTATGGCATACAATCTCCGTTTGACGTGTACCATACCTCGTTAGAAATATCTATCTGAGGAATACAAATTTTGAGTAAGAAATGTTGGTCCATGGACCTATGTTTCTCTCTGTTTTCCCAAAAAACGTCTTTTAGGGCCTCAAAACGGCTCCGGAAGTTCAGGACCTGAAAAACTGCTAAAAATAGTAAGTTGTACTGAAACTGAAAAACTAAAAGAGACAATGGTGAGGCCGCAAGTGGAATAGGAGGGTGAACACAAATATCCACTTGGATCATTCCTCCCCCCTTAGGAAGAAATGGCCCCCATTGCGTTAAGTTCCTCCATGAGATGAGGAAATTTCTGCTAAACTTGGTCCCTGGTGAACCACTTTCCTTGGTGCAGAAGTTGGCCAACTTTGACAACTCGATACAGTTGGATCTTCTGTTGGCGAGTGTTCTTGCTTTGCATGTCAATGATACAATCTGTGGTGGCCTGTTCCATGCAGTCTAGGTTTAACTCTGTTGGTGTGAGTTGTTCTGCAATGTCAGAGGTGTCCACTAGAGGTGGGAAGTAAGGACGAAGGTGGTCCACATTGAATACTAGGTGCAGACCAAGGAATGATGGAATACTGAGCTCGAAGGAATTGTTCCCTACAGCCTTGGTGATGGTGTACGGCCCGTATCGGAGCAGGTGAAGCTTGCGGTGGGGTCCAGTGAGGTGCTCCTTCTGCAAATGTAGCCATACTTTGTTGCCCACCTGGAAGTTGTGTGGCACCCGGTGTTGATCATGGCATTACTTGTACTTGGCATTGGCTCTGTCCAATATATCATGAACCTGTTGGCGGATGTGTTGAATGCGCTCGATGAAGCTACTTGCTTTGTCAACTTCAGACTGGACATGAGCTGAATTGGCCTGAGCAGCTGCAAATGGCATGGCTACGTTAATGGGACATAGTGGCTGGAATCCCAAGCCCACCTGAAAGGGGCTATGGCCGATTGAACTGTGGAGCACCCAATTATAACTTTGTTGTACATAGAGGAGGCTCTCGTCCCATGTGCATGGATGCTTTGAATTGTACATGCGCAGAATGTGTACAATCATTCTGTTGACGACCTCTGTCTGGCCATCTGTTTGGGGATGGAAAGCTGTGGACTTGGTGAGCTTGGTATCCAACATCGACCAGAGGCTGGACCAAAATGTGCTGAGGAACCTGCTATCTCGATCTGATATGATAGACTGTGGGATCCCAAAGTGCACCCACACTCATTCAAAGAAGAGTTTAGCAGTGGCTTCTACTGTGATATTCTTCTTACAGGGTGCCATAATGGCCATCTTCGAGAATCTGTCAACGACCATGAAAACACAATCATTTCCATTCTTAGTAGAAGGCAGGCCCGACATGTAATCCATGGAGATGGATTCCCAAGGTCGACTAGGGGTAGGTAGTGGAGTATATAGGCCTTGCTTCTTGATGGTTAGTTTGGCAATGGCACAAGCAGTGCAGGATCTGATGTGCTTCTCGACATCCTTTCGAAGGTTCGGCCAATAGAAATACTTCTGTAGTATTGCTACTGTTTTCTCGACCCCGAAATGCCCAGCGACTCGACTGTAGTGTGCTTCCCATATCACCTTGGCACGCTCACTTGAAGGAACACAAAGGTGTCCCAGGTGACATAAAAGTGCATCTTGGAGGTGAAAATTTGGAACTTGCGTACCCCCCAAGAGTGCCTTGTAAGTGTGGCCGAATTCTGGGTCACTCTCATAGAGAAGCGGCCAATCATAAGTCTCGTGCCCACAAGAGTTGAGCACGGTGGTGAGCGCCACGATCGGTGGTCGGCTGAGGCAGTATGCAACATTATTGGTGCTACCCTTCTTGTACTTGATGTTCAAATGAAACTGTTGCAGATATGTGGACCACTTCTGATGGCGATCATTCTGCAACTTCCCTTGTGTCTGTATGAACTGCAGGGGCCGGTGGTCTGTGTGGATGATTGTTTCCTTCCCCTAAATGTAATGCTTCCATTGTCGACAGGCTTGCACAATGGAATACATTTCTTTGTCATAGGTGGGATACTTGCGAACTGTCTCAGACAATGTCTCACCGTGATATGCCACTGGATGTCCCTGTTGAGTAAGAACTGCCCCAATAGCATAGTCAGAGGCATCTGTCTCGATCTCAAATGGCTGCTGCAAGTCTGGTAAGGTGAGCACTGGGGCAGAACAGAGGCGATTTTTCAATTCTTTGAATGCCTTCTGTTGAGGTTCCAACCAAAATAATTTTGCTCTCGCTCCTCCTTTGGTGACTTGACTCAAGGGCCAAGTGATATGAGAGAATCCCAACACGAATCTACGGTAGAAATTAGCAAGACCCAGAAAGCTGCGAAGCTCTATTATAGTGGTTGGGGCTGGCCAATCCCGAATGAATTGGATCTTGGCTGGATCCACATGCACCCCCCTTTCATCAATAATGTATCCCAGATATTGAACCTGGGTCATGCCAAAAGTGCACTTCTCCAAATTGGCACACAACTTGTGTTGCCGCAGTGTTTGGAGGACTTGTCGAATGTGGTGAAGGTGCTCTTCCCAAGTCTAGCTGAAGATCAGAATGTCATCGAAGTACACCACTACAAATGAGTTGGTGAATAGCCGCAAGATGTCATCCATCATCCTCATGAAGGTTTCAGGAGCATTCGTCAACCCGAAAGGCATGACCAGCTATTTGAAAAGGCCTTCCTTGGCTTTGAAGGTAGTCTTCCACACATTGGAGGGTTCAATTGGTACCTGGTGATACCCAGACTTCAAGTCGATCTTACTAAAATATTTTACGACTTTGAGTTGGTCCAGAAGGTCATCAATTCATGGGATCGGGTACCTATTCCGGACAATGATCTTGTTCAACACCCGATAGTCAATACAGAGTCTCTACATCCCATCCTTCTTCTGTACCAACACGATCGGGCTCCCACAGGGCGATGAACTTGGTCGTATGTGTCCTTTCTGCAGCAGCTCCTGAATCTGCCTCTTGATTTCATCGTTCTCCAAAACAGAGTGCCGATAGATCGGTCCATTTGGTTTCGACACACCTGGGGTCAAATCAATCGGGTGCTTGACCTGACAGTGCAGAGGAACCCCTGTGGGTGAGGTGAAGATGTCCCCGTATTCCTCTACAACCCTATCCATTTGTTGTTGTCGTGCAGAGGAGCCTTGTCTGGAGGTCATGGCCACAGTCTTCTTCTTGCGCTGGGGGAGGATCATCAGAAAAATGAATTTCCTGGTTTGGGAAATGAGCTTACTGCATTGTTTTGCAGTAACCAAAGAGATAGCAGCAGGAGGTGGTACCTCTGGTATCCTGTACAACTTATTTCCCAAAGTAACAATAATAGCGCAAGGCTAAGACTCATACACAACATGACGCTTCCAAAAGTATGGTTGTCCTAATAATACATCATAAACATCAATAGGAGCAACGTCACATAATACCTCATTCGTGAAGGGTTTGATGCTATAGGGAAGGTGGCACTGCTGGCTGACACGGAGATCTCATCCTTGGTGAAGCCACCCGATGGTGTATGGATGTGGGTGAGCTGTGGTCGGGAAGCCCAACTGATTCACGGCGTCTGCTGAAATGAGGTTCTTTTGGCTCTCATTTTCTACAATGAACCATACTGGAGAGGCCTTCACCCACATATGGGAGTGGAAGAGATGTTCCTCCTCCTCTAGATCTTTCATTTCCTCCTTCTGGATCTTTGTAGTGGCAACAATGGTGTTGGGCTCCATATCAATAATATATTTCCCTTTGTCATTCCCCTTCTCAGGTTCTGATTCAGAGTCGAAGCATGCATCTGACTCAAAATCCCTCATCTCGGCCACTAGCGACTACTTGGCCCGACACTCACTTGTGTTGTGAGTGGAGCTCTTATGGAACTCACCACTTTCCTATGTCCTTATTTGGTTTTGCGGTGTTGGTATTTGCTTGTGGCTTCGACAGGTTGTCTTGAGTCACCATGCCTTGGCTCTATCCTTTATTCTACGGTTTGGGAGCACCCTTCCCTTGATTTTGATTCGCAAATCCAAAGTCTCACTTCTTCTGCTTGAATTTATGCTCAATATTGGCAGCATACCGATATGTCGTACCAAGCGAGGAGATGTCGAGGAACTCCAATTCCTCCTAAATGTATCTGTGCAGACAACTACGATACTTTAGCACCAGATTTTTCTCTGAATCTTTGATACCAAACTTGGTGCGCGGGGTATGGAATAGATTTGTCAGCTCATGCACATCTTGATCCCTTTGTTGTCGCAGCGTGGTCCATTGTATGTACTTGCCCTCATAGCTACCCACGGGATAGTATTGTTCCTTGATGGCATCTCGGAAAGAATTCCAAGTGGGTATGGTCGAGAACAAGGAAGGTTTTGTCTCATCCTTTTTCTCACAGTGGGTTTCCCACCAGTCCTTGACATGGGGGGGCAACTTTGAGGAGTTCAAAAATAATCTTCTCCCTATTGGAAAATTCATGAACCGATAAATATCTTTCTAATAGATTCAACCATCTATCTACGACATCTGCATCTATTTGACCCTCAAATATGGAAATGTAAAAATTTACTTGTACCTTAAAAGGAGTCGCACCTCCAGAGTGGTTGCTGGATGTAGATGCTCTGTCGGTGGGCAGCCATTGAAGGATCTGGGAAAAGTTATCCATCATCGCGTTCCTTTTTTTTTTTTAGGGCCTCCTCGAGCAATATTTTGATAGCATCTCCTGCTCCCTCATCTTTATTTTCATCCCCCATGGGCATCCGTCGGGGTTTGCGAGGCTGATCTTGCAAAGGTTCCACCAGATCGAGCCATAACTCCTTATACCCCGACCTCGTTGGGGACACGCAAAGAAATATCGAGAAAAAGCAGACCGCTTTGATACCACTGATCCAGATTTATGCAGGAACGCAACAGAATAAACATATAACCATAAATACAAAGATGCAATGGAAATAACACTTCATTTCATTAATATCAAAGAACTGAAATTTTCATACAGACAGAATGGAAATAAAATCAGCTAGGGCGCTGGTAGCTATCTCTGAGAAGATATGTGGCGGCTACAGGCCTCTGAACTGAGTTACAATGAGGCTCAAGGGCCTATTTATTATTTAGAAACAAAGGGAAATCCTAAACAGCCAAAACCCTAACCCTAGGAGATGAAGCGCCAAAACTATGGGCCCCATTTGGGTAAATTGGTGTTTCAACTTCCGAGGGGCGTAACTTTGGCATACGATCTCCGTTTGACACGTACCATACCTTGTTGGAAATATCTATCTAAGGAATACAAATTTTGAACAAGTAACATGGGTTCGTCCATGGACCCATGTTTCTCTTCGTTTTCCCAAAAAGTGTCGTTTAGGGCCTCAAAACGGCTCGGGAAGTTCAGGACCCGAAAAACTACTAAAAATAGTAAGTTGTGCTGAAACTGAAAAATTGAAGGAGACAATGGTGGGGCCCCAAGTGGAATAGGAGGGTGACCACCAATATCCACCTGGATCAAGAGAGGAGAAGCCAGTGCATGGTGCGATATTCCTCTACAAGTTGCCATACATCGTTCTTTATGAGGTCCCAGAAATGATGGAAGAAGTTGGAGATGAAGCCATCTGGACCTAGTGCCTTGCCATATTTTCATTGTGCTACTACCTGTTCCACTTCCTGAAGAGAAACAAGATGAAGTAACATTTGATTATGATCTTATTTGATTAATTTGGGAATGTGTTGCAGGACTATGGTGATTGTTGGTTTCCTATTAGCATGGCTCTCCTAAAGCACAGATTTGAAGTGGGCTAAGAGTTCTTTTTCTATGCCCTAATGCTCGTCCAACCTTTCTCCATTTTGGCTTTGGAGTAGGCTGATCTTATTGTGAATTCTTCTTTGGATGGTGGATCGGTGGAAAAATTTGGTGTTTCTCTCCCCTTATTTTAGCCATCTTATTCTAGATTTTTGCTTCCAGAGTATCTCTTCTTACTGCCTTCCTTCATCTAGCTGTCTGAGAAAATTGTGTTCCTTTGTTTCCAGTATCTCAGTGCATCCCTCTTGGATGATGCATTGTTGAAGCTCTGCCATATTGCTTTCGAGGACCTTTTGTTGTTGGAATATGTTCCCGAAGGTGGAGTGATTCCAAATTTTGATGTGAGTTTTGAGGTCCTTGAGGTGTTGCTGAAATTGGAACATTTTAGATCCTGTCAGTGGAGAAAAAGCTTGCTAGGCCTTGGTAACCATATCCTTGAAATCCGGGTGGGTTAACCAAAAGGCTTCAAATGGAAGGGTCTTTTAGTAGCATCACCTAGACTCGTCCATTGAAGAGAGATAGGCCAGTGATCAGAGCCTGAGAGAGGTAGCATAGAAGCCTGAATATCTCCTCCAACATGGATGGCATTTTCTGGGAGGAGGAAGCGATCCAGCTTAGAGGCGATTTGCTGTGAGCCTGAGCGTTTGTTGTTCCAAGTATGCATGCCGTTGGAGAAAGGAAGATCTATCAACCAATTCTTTTGAATATCATTTTTAAAGTGCATGCAGTCCAAATCTAATTTGGCATGGCCTCCTCTTTTTTCTTCAGATTTAATAATCATGTTGAAGTCCCCGCCCGTGATTTAGAGAGGATGAGCCCTATTGGAATTGAGCATTTCCATTGTATTAAGCAGCGCTATTTTTTGCATAGATTCTTGAGGAAAGTATACATTGGTGAGGTGCCGATGTATATTGGTTCCTATGATATGGAAAGTAGCTTGGATAAGGTTGTGCGCTGCATGAGAATCAGTGATTGAAATCGATTGCGGATCCCAAGCTATGGCTAATCCTCCTGAGGCTCCTGAAGCATCAAATGAAATTGAATGGCTACCTAGCCAAGATTTGGAGAGAATGGAGCCTAGGGTATTACTGTTGCATTTGGTTTCTTCTATGAAGAAAACCTGTGGTCTTTCTTTTTGAATCATGTTTTTAGTCATTCTAAATTTTGAGGGGCTATTTAATCCCCTTATATTCCAAGAAGTGAGCTTCATTGAGAACTATTTTCCAGTGGCTGGTAGAACTTGGTAAGCTTGGGGTACCTACCAGATTCCAAAAGTATCTCCCCAATTAATATGGTACTTTGTAAGTCTGTTTTCCTACATCTCTTTTTGGATTCCTTGAAGATTTTTTTCCCATCCCACTGACTGCCTAATTGAATTCCCAGGGATTTTTGGTGTTGTTGTGCACAAAAGAGGGCCACCTCTAGACTGTCTATCTATCTATCCATTATTTTATCATAATCCTTTTGTTTGCAGGCCTGTTCAAGTCCAAAAATGTCCAACTCTCCTATGTCAATACTTTATGGTTCCTCTTCCATGTGACTAGCATGGCTGCATTCAACACCAAAGCCATCTACGCCCATGTTGTTGGGCTGCCAGATAATGAGTTCCGTTTCAGTGTTGGGATTTTTTGGCAGGAGGAAGGACTCAGGTGGAGGCTTCGAATACGAAAGAGGAATGTGAAAGTCAGAGCTGGGAATCGAGGTAGAAGGGGTTAAGGGGGGATCAGTCTTACTCGGATTATCATAATTGATTTAAGAGTGCTTTGCAATAATTTCAAAGCTGTTGCTAGTGGAGGGGATGTCAGATGCCTGGGTGGATGATTTGGTGGTGGAGGTGGGGGTTTTCTTATGGTGGTGTTTGGGGGCTGGGATTTTCTTGAAACCTTATTCATCAAAATTTTTAGAGGTAGCAGTGAGTTTATTTGAAGGTGGATTGAGAGGGAAGTCTCTGAATAAGTGGCCATGAGCATGGAATTTTTTACAACGGAAAGGAACATGTTCATAATCAATAGGTTGCAACCATTCAAAATCATCATGAAAAAGACTTACTGAGTCGGGAAGAGCGTTTTCCAGGTGCATGTAGACGCATATTATGGCATATGAAGTGTATCACCTGAGCTTGGTCTCCTCTGCTATCTTAATGAACTCTCTAATTCCATTACCTATGTCCCTTAATGATTCTTCATCCTAGTATTCAAGGGGTAAGGAATACAACCAGATCCAGACTGGCACCCAGCTGAAGTCCTCTTTATCGAGGTTGAATATTTCAACTGAGTCGCTGAGATAGAGTCCGGATGAGTTGAATAAGTAGGGACCTCCATCTAAGATGTGATTTATATCTTCGATACAGTTGAAGATGGCGTTGAAGAAGCCCTTTGGCCCTAGTTGAAGAGTAACATGTCTTTTTGGCTTCCATTTGGAGCTTATACAGCCATGTAGGGATTTTTCAGTAGGCTAGAAGCCGACAAATTTTCCAATGAGTGAATGGTCCTTCATGTACTAAATCTGAGCGTTGATGCAGTGGCTTGGAAGGTCTATTTTTGGGTGTTCTGCAGCTATTGGCCTGCATTTCACAGAGGTTGTCTTAGGCAGAGAATTTGGTCGGGAGACTCTGTGGGTTTGTCTTGTTGTGCATCAGATGAGTTGCTTGGAGTCTGGGTAACATCAGCAGAGGGTGTCTGCCTTATGGCAGAAGAGGGCTTCTGCACTGTGACAGAGGGTGTCTGCATTGTGGCAGAGGATGATATCTGCATTGAGGCAGAGGAGGGTATATGTGTTGCTACAGGACTGACAAGGATGTGAACATCTATAGGGGAGGGCGTATTAGCCCTCCCCTGTGGAGGATCCATTTGATTTGGATTAGCAGCCGCTTGGAGACACGACCTAAGCTGGAGCAGAAGGCATTAATGGAAACCCCCACGCCAAAGCTTGCCCATCAAAGGATGTCTATAAACACTAGCTCAGAGTTTTACCTCCAAACCATATTCCTTTATAATGGGCTTACAATATTAATCGCAAGTCTCATGATATTAATCTTAGGGTATAATGTTTATTTTAGGGTTTTTAATATTCATCTTATGGTTTATATCCCTCGGGTTTATAATATTAATCCCTTATGTTTATTAATTCATTGGATTTATGAAGCCCTTAAACCAAAGCCTTTTCTGGTTGACAAGCTCGAGGAGGTTCCCTCGGTTGATATAACCAATACATAGATCGCATATGATCTTCAAAAATTTTCAGAAAGGGCCATCATATGCAGATTTAATGGACTGTGGCCGCGCTCTAAGGAACTCTATGATTGGATCCATGTGAACTGGACTTACCATTGCAAAGTCAGCTTCTATCCAAAAGGATATTTCATAGTTTTGTTTGATAATATCAAGCATTACAAAAAGGCTATTGAAGAAGGTCCTTGCTTCATGGGAATTGCAGGGCTCTTCTTAACTCCATGGTTCCCATATTTTGACCCAGCTACTACTGTCATCACCAGGACACCTGTCTGGATCAGGCTTCCAAACTTACCTGCCCATCTATGACATAGTGCAATCTATAAAGCCATAGGAAACACCTTGGGTAGCTTTCTGAAGGGAGATTATTGGCGAGAAAACAAAGGTCTTTACACATATGCCAGAATATGCATGGAACTAGATTTAAGCAAGGGACTTCCAGACCAAATCAATCTCAAGATAAAAGACTTTGTTTAGACTCAAACACTGGATTATGAGAATACTGCCTTTCGTTGCTGCCATTGTCACCAAACATGGAATCTGCATAACTCATGCCCAGCTCTCCCGGAAAAAAATAAAAAGGATAACAACTCCAAGTCCAAATCTAAGCGATGGGTTCCATACTCTCCGCCACCTGCAGAGGACTCTGAGTCCTCTAGCTCAGAAGATGATGGAAGCGATGCAGATTCGGATCATGCCCTTTAGATGATGGACCTTACCACAGATCCTCATGTGCATCCTCCCGACATGGCCATCACTCTTAAGTGCACCCATGTGACCTCCTCTTCCAATTCAGATAAGGAGATCCCCCCTTTGGAGAACTTCGGTCTTCAAGTTATTTTAGCTCATACACCCCAGGATGGATGGGTTAAAGTCAGTAAAAGGAAAGGGAAAAAGCTTCGTGTAGAGACCTCTGCCCACTCTGGGTAGATATCAGTATTTTTTCCTTCCAGTCTTTTGTTATAGCTCCTTGCTTGTTTCTTTCCTTCTCCGGGACTGAGGTTGATAGTTTTAATCATTTCCGGTTGTCGTTTTTCTGTTTCTCTTGATTGTATCATCATCATGTACCATATTTTTCTTAATAGAATTAGTCTAATTTAGAAGAAAAAAAAATTCATTGGATTTATAGTATTAATCTCTTGGGTTTATAATATTAATCTGAAAGATTATAATATTAATAAATATCCATTGATATTAATCGCAGGTTATAACATAATTCTCTTGGGTTTATAATCACTCTCATTTTTAATATTAATCCAATGTGTTTAGTAATCCCTTAGGTTTATAATATTTTTCCTAGGGTTTAATATTAAGACTACAATTTATAATATTAATATTATGGTTTAATATTAATCCTTAGGTTTAATGTTATTCCCTTGGGTTTAAAATCTCTTGGGTTTTTAATATTAATCCCTTGGGTTTATTAATTAGCTAGGTCTATAATGTTGATCCTAAGGATTATAAATTTAATCTGAGGGTTTAATTTTTATTTTAAGTTTTATAATATTTACCTTAGAATTTATATCCCTTTGGTTTATATTATTAATTCTTTGTGTTTTATAACTTATAACCTTAAAATTAAAATAAATACACCCTATCCTATTCTCCTTATAGAAGTGGGTCTTAAACCTATCGAGAGCCTAGCTATGACTAGCCTTCTATTGTACAAGCACAGGCTTAATAGCATAGGAGACCATAGCCTTCCTAAGCTAGCTTTAAATTCCAGCCAAAACCACCTAAGGCTTAAACGAGGTTGGTATAAAGACACCAGGGCCTGGTTAAACCATTGGGAGATCGACCAGAATGTTGCATTGCAAAACATTAATAACATTAAAAAAATTGTTACTTCTAAGCTCAAAGAAAAAATGCGGTGCGAGAAAGGTCTAGCAGCTAAAATAAAATTAAGACATTATAAGGAGGTCATCAACCGCACCTTAGAAGATCAAAAGTATCTATCTGTTTTAATTAGCTCAAAGAAGAAATTAATATATCCAAGATTAGAACGAACTCTCATGAGCTCCATAATGAAACAGGTCATTGGACAGTTTCTAAAACACCATGGATGGAAAGGATCTACCATCTCTGTGAGAATATGAACATCGAGGATGAAAATCACTTCCTCTTAGAGTGCCCTGCATACAACCACATTTGAGCTCAATTTCATAAACTTTGTTGTAGTATTGACCTTCCTAGCCTTTTAAGATGTCAAAATTATAGTGAGCTCGGGATGCTTCTCTCCAAGCTTTTTGTTTATAATATTAATATTATGGTTTAATATTAATCTGTTTAGAATAATAAACTATTTTGTTAGGTGTCTTTACTCTTGAAATGTTGATTGAATCATGGAAGGTAGCTCCAATAAGATACATTTAACTATTTGGAAACATGAATTAACATAATTGATTCCTTCAAATGTTAAAATTTTATCATGCAATAATCCATATATATAAATTTTAAAATATATTATTATTATTATTATTATTAAATATTAATAAGGATTAACATTAAGTTAAATATTAAATTTTAATAAGTAATATTAATTATTAATAATAAAAAGTTTTATTAAGTTTAATAATAATGTATAATATTGATATTGAAATTTAATGTTTAAAATTAATAATAATAATAATAATAAAGTTGTTAAGGTTAATAATAAAAAAAATAAGGTTAGAATGTCTTAACAAGATTAAAAAAGGATACGATTGAATGCAATCAATCTTGGTTAAAATGCACAATCATAATTGTTCATAAAAATGTATGGCCAATCATTGTACAATATGTGAAAGAATGGGAATTCTTGTTCAACTATGGGAAATGTACAATCAACAATAGTCAATCATGATCAATCACAGTTAAAAAATGTTCAATCATAACAATGCAATTGTTAACCATAGTGAAAACATGGTAAGCAATGTTTAAATATAATGAACATGCACAACTATAGTCTATGATTAGTCATAATCAAACAATTATTAGACATAGTAATAGTTATTGAATTTTATTAAAAATAGTTATTGAATTTATTCAAAATAATATTATTAAAATTTTACTAAGGTTAATAATACAATTTCATATTAATATTAAAGTTAACATTAACAACTATTAATGAATATTAATATTAATGTTAGTGTGACTATTAATATTAATTAATGTTATGAATATATATTTTTTTTTTGTAACTAGAGGAATCGGCAACTACAGAGGTATCGTACTCGCGTGACACGGGGTCGAATCCCCCCGGCTACCACTATACCTCTAGGGGAGACGCAATACCCCCAGGCACGCCTCCCGGGTAATCGACTAAGCCTTTTGAGCCTCACGGTCGGGGATTGAACTCGTGACCTGCGTATCAGCACGAACGTCTTAGCAGTACATCCGCTGGCCATTAGACCAAGCCCCAAAAATTTTTAATGTTATGAATATTAATGTTAATTAAATACTATTATTAATATTAATATATGATAATAATTATTAATGTTCATAATAATAAGTTATGTTCAATCATGAGAAATTTAGGTTAACAATGGGAAATTATAACCATATAATTGTTAACTATAGTGAAAATATAATTAGCAATATTTAAATCATGGTGAACATGAACAACTATAATCAAATATGATTAGTCATAATCAAACAATAGTAAGACAAAATCATTCATAGACATATAATAATAATAATTAAAATTATTAATCATAATATTATTAAAAATTTACAAAGATTGATAATATATTTTGATATTAATATTAAAGTTAATGTTAACCACTATTAACAAATATTAATATTAATATTTCTCTTAATATTAATTAAATTTTATTAATATTAGTATTAATTAAATATTATGAATATTAATATTAAAATTAATAATAATAATATATTAATATTATTAATTTATTAATTATTATTATACTTTTTGTTATATATGTATTCCCCTACTAATATTTTATATTAGTATTTGGTATTAAATAATTAATATATATATATATATATATATATATATATATATATATATATAGGAGTGTACTACTATTAATAAATATTTAAGTTTTAATATTAATATTAATTAATTTGAATAAGAATACAAATATTATTATTATTATTATTATTAATATTAAAGATTAATAATGATTAACATTAAGTTAAATATTAAAGTTTAATAAGTAATATTAATTATTAATAATAAAAAGTTTTATCAAGTTTAATAATAATGTATAATATTAATATTAAAATTTAATGTTTAAAACTACTAATAATAATAATAATAATAAAGCCATTAAGGTTAATAATAATAAAAAATTAAGGTTAGAATGTCTTAATAAGATTAACCAAGAATATTTATGATTGAATGCATTCAACTTTGGTTAAAATGCACAATCATATTTTTTCATAAAAATGTATGGTCAATCATTATAGAATATATGAAGAATGAGTATTCTTGTTCAACTATGGGAAATGGACAATCAACAATAGTCAATCATGATCAATCACAGTTAAAAAATGTTCAATCATAGCAATGCAATTGTTAACCATAGTGAAAACATGGTAAGCAATGTTTAAATATAATGAACATGCACAACTATAGTCTATGATTAGTCATAATCAAACAATTATTAGACATAATCATTCATAGTCATATCATAGTAATAGTTATTGAATTTATTAAAAATAATATTATTAAAATTTTACTAAGGTTAATAATAAAATTTCATATTAATATTAAAGTTAATATTAACAACTATTAATGAATATTAATATTAATGTTAGTGTGACTATTAATATTAACTAATGTTATCAATATTAATATTAATTAAATACTATTATTAATATTAATATATTGTAATAATTATTAATGTTCATAATAATAAGTCATGTTCAATCATGAGAAATTTAGGTTAGCAATGGTCAATTATAACCATACAAATTTTAACTATAGTGAAAATATAATTAGCAATATTTAAATCATGGTGAATGTGCACAACTATAATCAACTATGATTAGTCATAATCAAACAATAGTAAGACAAAGTCATTCATAGACATATAATAATAGTAATAATTAAACTTATTTACGAAGGCTAATAATATATTTTGATATTAATATTAAAATTAACGTTAACCAATATTAAAAAATATTAATATTAATCTGTCTCTTAATATTAATTAAATGTTATTAATATTAGTATTAATTAAATATTATGAATATTAATATTAAAGTGAATAATAACAACATATTAATATTATTAATATATTAATTATTATTATAATTTGTTATATATGTATTACTCTACTAATATTTTATATTATTATTTGGTATTAAATAATTAATATATAGGAGTATACTAATGTTAATAAATATTTAAGTTTTAATATTAATATTAATTAATTTGAATAAGAAATCAAATTTTATTTTTAATATTATTAATATTAATATTAATAAATAATATTAGCAACATTTAGTATTAACAATAATGTTAATAAATTTTAATTTACCATGTTATTTATTATTATTATTTATTTATTAATATTATTATTATTTATATGAATTAGTAAATTTAAATATTAATATTATTAATATTTATAAATATTAATTTTAATTTTAATAACATTAAATAATATTATTATGGTAAATAATCATGGTCACATTGTGATGAAAATTGACTCTCGGTCCAACGTTATATTAAGTTAACCATGGTCATCCATGATTAACCATGGTCTAACGTTGCATTGCGACAAATATTGCCTGAATATGAAAATGAACAAGGGTCCAATGTCGCATTATAACAAATGTTGTCTCAATATGAAAATTTATCATGGTCAAACATGGTCCAACATCACATTGTGACGAAGATTGTGTCAATATGAAAATCAACCATGGTGAAAAATGGTCAACATTGTTTATTTTAGGGTTTATAATATCTATTTAAACGTCACATTGTGACAAAAATTGTCTCCATATGAAAACCAATCATGGTCAACCATGGTCAATACGAAAATCAACCATTGCCAATCATGGTGAACCATGGTCCAACCTTACATTGTGAGAAATATTGTCTCAATATGAAAATAAACCATGGTCAACCATCGTCGACCACGATCAACCATCATTGACCATGGTCAACCATCTCAATCATGATCAAACATGGTCCAACGTCACATTGTGACAAAGATTTTCTAAGTATGAAAATAAACCATGGTATAACATTGCATTGTGACAAAGATTGTCTAAATATGAAAATCAATCATGGTCAACCATGGTCCAACATGGTGTTAGTGATGAAGATTGTGTCAATATGAAAATCAACCATGACCAATGATGGGCAACCATGTTTATTTTAGGGTTTATAATATTTTTCTTATGGTTATATATCTTGGGATTATAATATTAAACCCTTACGTTTAATATTATCACCTAGGGCTTATAATCCCTTGGGTTTTTAGTGTTAATTCCTTGCATTTATCAGTCCCTTGGGTTTATAATATCAATCCATTGGGTTTATAATTATGGTTAACCATGGTCCAATGTCACATTGTGAAAAATATTGTCTCTATATGAAATTCAACCATGTTCAAGCATCACCAACCATCATCAACCATCATTATTCATATTCAACCATGGTCCAATGTCACACTATAACAAATATTGTCTCAATATAGAAATAAACCATGGTAAATCATATTTAATAATATTCAACCATGGTCAAATGTCTCATTGTGATAAATATGTTGGGAAAAATACTGAGGGGGGGGGGGCGGGGGGGTGAATCAATATTTAGAGCTTATATCTTGACTTTAACTTTTTCTTTTGTAGATTCGCATACACGACTTTTATGGACTGAACTCGCGTATACACGTGGATATGCTGAAAGAAACTTACATATACAGATATAAATTTCTAGTTTATAAAGTATCTCAGAAACAAAATTTAAAACAGATTTACCAGTTATGAATTAGGTTAGATAAACAAGAAAAATGTGCAGTAACAACAATATAACATATCACACAAGTGGAGCACACATGAACACTAGTATTTAAGGCGGAAACCCAATTCGGGAGAAAACCACCGTTGTTGTCATCTCTGTCTTCAATATTTATTATATGGAAAATTGTTTACAACATTGTACTGATGCAGAATCATATCCGTACGCAGGCTTCTACCTACAGAAAGCTGCAACCTTCACCCATTTATGAGTTGCTACTGGAAGGGAGCTCCAACCCCCTGATCTCATTTACCAGCCACTCCTCGAAGGGAACTTCAACCCTGTGAACATAACACCAGCTTCTACTGACAGGAACTTTTACTTTCATACTCAAGGCTTCAACTCTCAAACCCACTACAGACAACGTTTCATCAATTTTCATACTGGATCAAACAACTTCAACACAACCCTTTATCAAAAATCATAAACTTTTCCCAATACTTCAATTAGAACAGTGAAAACACTGTGACCAGAACTTCAGAAATAACCCAGACTTCAGAATAGATATGCAGATACAAACTCAACCCTGAACAGTCATTGATTCAAATAGCATACGGTACTTTGCTTAACTGAAGCTGCGTACATACACGCTTTCCTGCACATGAACCCGCGTATACTTCTCTGTATTTTATTCTTCAGAAAACCCTCACTGCCACTCACGCTTTTCATGAAGTGAACCCATGTATATACGCGCTTTTTTTGAAACCAACTAGCATATAGATCTGTAAAAAATAAATTTTGCAGAACAAACCAGATCTATAAAACTTATCCAGATTTATTCATTTTCTTTAGCAGAATTGCGCGAGTTCCTCATCATTCCTTCATTAGGTCATTCTAGAGATTCATCATCATTAGATATAGATATATTGAACCATCATTATATCCATGGGTGCATCATAGATTTAGATCTGTCAATTAAGAACAAAGTACATCCATGCATATATTCCTTAGAGAAATTTATTCATCAACAACCCTTACACATGCACCCCTAGTACTATGGTCTTCTTCTCCTTATATAGATTTAGATTTTACCAATACGATGAGTCAAAACCACTCAACTGCTGATGGTATTCTTGGACGGAATAAAAATAGACAATACAACGCTCAATATTGTGGGCTAATACCATGGTAATTCCTCTTGGTATTATAATTTTAGAGCGCAAAAGGCATATGTGACTTGGAGTGTTCATTTCTGTGTGTATACGCAACTTCTCTTCATAAAAAATATGTATATGCTAACCCTGAATGTATATGCAGGTTGCCTTCAAAAAATTAGCGTATACATTGCATCTATACGCGGGTTGCCTTCACAAAAGTAGCGTATACATTGAGACATATTATATTTATCATTTCTCTAGCACTTACTGGAATTATTTTCTCTGTCACATCTGAACTAATCTGTAGCTACATTATTCTTACATCTTTAACACATAGGTTGCTTATCATAGGCAACTCATCAAGTAGGTTTCCATCAAGGACAACTTCATCAAGTAGGTTTCCATCAAGTACAACACATTACATCATATTTCCAACAATCTCCCCCTTTGGACTTGATGGCAACCACGATGGGGTTTGATCACCACAATAGATAGATACATTAATCAAACACAATGATACTCTCCACCTTTGACATCAAGGGAAAAGGATGGATCAAAACCAAAACAACATTTCTCTTCCCTTGTAGAAAGATTACCTCTGTAGATCTGAAGTGCACTGAACTTAATATTCTCCCCCTGAGTTGATGCTAAATATTTAGATAGATTTTTCAATGAAGTACATGACTCTATAACTTAACCAAGTATGACCATTCCGATCACCAAGGACTCATACTTACATCAGTGATCCAACCAAGTGGAATTACATATTTGACTGAACTACCCAACCAAGTGGGTTTACAAAATTTGACCAACTCTTTACATGACTGAATATAACAATTTACATCATAGGTCTCAACATGACCTTTTCATCAAATGACTTTTTATAAACAAGACCAATGATTCTCAATCATGAGATTAGACCATAGCAAACACTTAGAATGCCAACAATTCATCCTTTCCCACAGGACAAGTGCTCCCCCTTAGCTTGTGCATCCAAAGATACCCAACAGCACCGCAATTGTTCTAAAAATGCTGACCCAGAAAATTATTCCAACAAAAAGCCATACGCAGTTTTTTGTATATAAACTCGCGTATATACGCGACTATCCTTTATGAAATCGGCGTATCTAATTTAATCTTTTGAATTTAAGCATATCTATTCTTTTGAGGGGCAGATACAACTCCTAGCTTTTGTTTGAGATATTCAAATGCTTCGCTAGCAAGAGGTTTAGTAAATATATGAGAAACTTGGTCTTTGGAGGGAACATATTCCAATTTCACCTTTTGCTCAAGCACTTTTTCACGTAAAAGTGATACTTGATAGGAATGTGCTTGGTTTTGGAATGCATAACAGGATTCTTTGAGATATTGATGGCACTTTTATTATCACACATAATGGATATGGGAGTTGAACATTTGATTTGAATGTCTTGTAAAGTCTGCATCATCCAAAGAAGTTGTGTGCAACATGATGCGACAGTCACATATTCTGCTTCTGCTGTAGATAAGGCAATAGATGTTTTCTTCTTGCTGAACAAAGATACTAATCGGGGCCCCATATAGAATGCACCACCACTAGTGCTCTTCCGATCATCAACATTTCCAGCCCAATCTGCATCTGTGTAAGCATGAAGAGTGAGATCATCATTCTTTGGATACCATATTCCAAAGTCTTGAGTTCCTTGTAGATATTTGAATATTCTTTTGACAACTTGTAGGTGAGACTCTTTTGGATTAGCTTGGAATCATCCAAAAATCCCAACTACATGCATAATGTATGGTCTTGTCCCGGTTAGATAAAGTAGACTTCCAATCATGGATATATATTTTGGTTGATTCACTGTGGGAGAATCATCATGAGAACTGAGGTTACACCCAGTTATCATTGGTGTACTTACAGGTTTGCAGTCTTCCATCCCATACTTCTTCAAAATTTGCTTCAGGTATTTTGCTTGAGATAAAAATA
Organism: Pinus albicaulis; assembly: GCA_034641835.2. Taxonomy (NCBI): domain Eukaryota; kingdom Viridiplantae; phylum Streptophyta; class Pinopsida; order Pinales; family Pinaceae; genus Pinus; species Pinus albicaulis. Next base: position 133,847,462 of record CM076573.1, read on the forward strand.
TGCCATCGGTTGCTTGTTGCACTTGTAAGCTAAGAAAAAATGCTAGTTCCCCAAGTAAAGACATTTCAAATTCTTGTTACATAATAGAAGCAAATTTCTGACTCATGGACTCTTCATTACTTCCAAAAATAATATCATCAACATATACAACCGCAATCAATAGTTTAGCATTTTTAGTTTTTGTGTATAAGTTGCTATCAGCAGAACCCTTTGAAAATCCTTGTTGATGAAGATATTTGTCAAGACGATAATACCATGCCCTTGGAGCTTGTTTGAGACCATATAAAGCCTTTTTAAGTTTAAAAACAAGTTTTTCATCATTTCCCAAAATGAATCCTTCTGGTTGTTCTATATAAACTTCTTCTTCTAGATCACCACTGAGAAAAGTAGATTTAAAACCCATTTCATAAACTTCTATTTGTTGAAAGCTTGAAAAAGCAAGAAACATTATGATGGCTTCAAGTCTAGCTATAGGAGAAAATGTTTATTCAAAGTCTATACCTTCTTGTTGAGCATACCCTTTACAAACAAGTCTAGCCTTGCTTCTAATAACATCTCCATTTTCATTTAACTTGTTTTTGAATATCCATTTTGTTCCAATAAAATTTTTATCATGAGGTCTTGGAACCAGTTCCCAAGTATGATTCTTTTCAGTTTGATCAAGATATTCATTAATGGCTTGAATCCAACATTCATCTTTTCTAGCTTGATTGACATTCTGTGGTTCAATGGTGGATAAAAATGCTAGATAGCTAGTAGATCCTACAAGAGTTCTTCTTGTTTGGACACCTGATCCCTTTTCTCCCAAAATTTGAGATTCTGGATGATTCTTTTGAACATACCTGGATGGAGCCTTTTCAGATAGATCTTCTTCTTCTGCTTCATTGGGTTCACCTTCTATATTATCTATATTTGATGCAAGAAGATATACATCATCATCATCTTCATTTTTTATTTGTATTTCCCCTTTTGGATTTGGGAGAGATTCATCAATTACAACGTTAATGGATTCAAAAATCTTCTAAAGTCTTTTATTGTAGCATTTATATGCTTTAATTATAGAGGAGTAACCAAGAAATATTCTTCATCTTCCCTATGTTCAAACTTTCCAAGTTTTTCATCATTGTTCTTGATAAAACATTTCCTTCGAAAAACTTTAAAATGCTTTAAAGTGGGAAGATTACCATACCAGAGCTCATATGGATTTTTATCACTGTTTACATGAGCATGTGCTTTGTTAAGAATATTTAGAGCAGTATGTGCTGCTTCTCCCCAAAATGTGTCAGGTGTTCCTGAATAATAAAGCATAGCTCGAGCCATATGTTGAAATGTTCTATTCATTCTTTCTACTACTCCATTTTGTTGTGGGGTACCAGCTGCAGAAACCTGTCTTTTTATGCCATTTTGTTCACAAAAATAAAAGAATTCATCTAATATATATTCATCTCCACGATTATATCCAAGACACTTGATTTTTTGATTTAATTGATTTTCAACCAATTCTTTGAAGATCTGAAATTTTTCGAATGCTTCATCTTTGTGCTTTAGCAACCCAATCCAACACATTCTAGATAAATCATTAATAAACATAATATAGTATGGTTCTCCATAGGGTGACCTTTTTCTCATGGGTCCACATATATCAGTATGAATGAGTTCAGGAGGCTTACTTGTTGATCCTTCCTTGGCATTAAATTGCACTATGGTTTGCTTACTGAATTGGCAAGGTTTGCATATGGTACTTTTAGGCAAAGTAATATTGGGTAGATCACGAAAAACTTTGAGTCTGCTAGATTTTTTGATTTGAGAGAAGCTCAAATGCCCCAATCTTCTATGCCATAACCAATTTTCTGAATATTTAGCTAAGTAGCATTGTTCTTTACAAATTTTTAATACATAAAAGTTGCTTGGTGTTCTATTTCCTTTTATGATTGTTCTTCCTGTATCCAAATCACATACCACAAATTATTTTGAGCTAAAGACAACTTCAGTTCCTTGATCACACATTTGACTTACACTTAACAAGTTATGCTTTAATCCGTCCACATACATAACATTTTTATCTTTCACCTTTTCTTTTAGAAAAACAAAACCGTTTCCCATAATGACAGCAGGAGTATCATTTCCAAAAGTAACATTCTTTTCTCTTTCTAGATCATTGTATGCAATAAGTTTATTTCTGTCGCCTATCATGTGTTTTGAGCATCCACTATCAATGTACCATTTATTTTCTTCTCCTTCTAAAAGTAAAGCTATGCCACAGTTTTCAACCTGTAATTCCTTCTTTCTCCATACTTTGGAAGTTGATGGTATATGCTCTTTTCGCTGAAGTTTGCTCCTGCATTCAGATTCTTCATGACCAAAATTATTGCAATAAGAACATTCAATTTCATTTTTAAGAGGAGAAAATTTGTTATACGTATTCTTATTTATTCCAGTATCAATTCTTTTCTTTCTTGCTTCTCTAGTCATGATGGTTTTGTACATTGAACAACTTTATGACCAAAATTATGACGTGAGAAACATTGTTCATTGAAGAAGAAATTTCTGCGATCATTGATCCTTCTATTTGTGTTTACCTGTTGGTTGGTATTTCTCTGAAAGGTATTCCTATTAGTTTTATTTGTATTGAGGTGGTCATGCTTTACCTGTAAAGTTTCTTTGTTTCCTTGTTCAGTGGCAGAATTTTGTAGGCTGGTTGTGGCTGCTTTTAGATAGTTTGGTGTTGAAGGCTAAGAAGATTCTCCGACATATCCAAGTCCTGCCTTTATAAGAGGAGAACATTGTACCTTGATAATTTCATCTAAGGTTTCAGATCCTTTAGAAAATCTAAGATTCAAATTCTTTACTTTCTCAATTTCTTTCCTTAGACTTACTACTTCACATTCTAATTTCTCATTGTGTTTCTCCTTTTCTTCAAGCTGATTTTTTAGAGTTTCTATGGATATTTTTTTTTCTTCCAAACATATTTTGACCTGATTGATTTCTTCAAGAAAATCATTGTCTTCTAGAGCATCCATAAAAGTATCCTTTTCTTCTCTAGACTCTTTTTCAAACGCCATTAGAAGTCTAAGATCTTGATCAAATTCTTCCTCACTATCTGATAACCCATCCCTATATTCATGAGTATAATAACTTTTTCTAGTGCTAAATCGATTCTTATATCTTCTTACTACTTCTTTTCCTTTTTCATGTTCTTCTTTCTCAAGACACTTAATAGCATAATGACCACCGCTGCTGTCGTCTCTGTCTTCAATATTTATTTTATGGAAAAAAATTTACAACATTGTACTGATGCAGACTCATATCAGTACGAAGGCTTCTACCTGTAGAAGGCCGCTACCTTCACTCGTTTACCAGCCACTCCTGAAAGGGAGCTTCAATCCCCTAAAAATAACACTAGCTTCTACTGGTAGGAAGCTTCTACTTCTATACTGAAGGCTTCAACCCTCAGACCCACTGTAGACCACATTTCATCAATTTTCATACTGGATCAAACAGCTTCAACACAATCCTTTATCAACAATCATAAACTTTGTCCAATACTTCAATTAGAACAGTGAAAACACTGTGACCAGAACTTCAGAAATAACCCATACATCAGAATAGATATGCAGATAAAAACTCAACCCTGAACAATCATTGATTCAAATAGCATATGCTACTTTGCTTCACTAAAGCTGCGTACATATGCACTTTCCTGCACATCAACCTGCATATACTTCTATGTATTTTATTCTTCATAAAACCCTAACTTCCATACGCGCTTTTCATGAAGTGAACTCACGTATATATGTGCTTTTATTGAAACCAACTAGCGTATAGATCTGTAAAAAATAAATTTTTCAGAACAGACCAGATCTATAAAACCTACCCAGATTTATTCATTTTCTTCAGCAGACTTGCACCAGTTCTTCATCATTCCTTCATTAGGTCATTCTAGAGATTCATCATCATCAGATATAGAGATCTTGAACCATCATTATATCCATGGGTGCATCATAGATTCAGATCTGTGAATTAAGAACAGATTTCATCCATGCAGATATTCCTTAGATAAATTTATTCATCAAAAACCCTTACACATGCACCCCTAGCACTATGATCTTCTTTTCCTTATATAGATTTAGCTTTTACCAATACCATGAGTCAAAACCAATCAACTACTGATGGTATTCTTGGAAGGAATCAAAATAGACAATACAACACTCGATGTTGTGGGCTAATACCATGGTAATGCCTCTTGGTATTATAAATTGAGAGCGCAAAAGGCATACGTGACTTGGAGTGTTCGTTTCCGCATGTATACGCAACTTCTCTTCATAAAAACTATGTATATGTTGACCCTGAATGTATACACGGGTTGCCTTCACAAAATTATCGTATACATTGCATCCATACACGTTTTTCCTTCAAAAAAGTAGCGTATACATTGTGACATATTATATTTATCATTTTTTTTTTTTTTTTTACTAATCTGTAGCTACATTATTCTTACATATTTAACACATAGGTTTCTTATCATAGGCAACTCATCAAGTAGGTTTCCATCAATGACAACTTCATCAAGTAGGTTTCCATCAAGGACAACACATTACATCATACTGCCAACAATCTCCCCCTTTGAACATGATGGAAACCACGATGGTGTTTGATCACCACAACAGATAGATACATTAATCATAACCATTAATCAAACACAATGATACTCTCCCCCTTTGACATCAAGGGAAAAATATGGATCAAAACCAAAACAAGGTTTCTCTTACCTTATAGAAATATGAGCTTTGTAGATCTGAAGTGCACTGAACTTACCATGATCCCCCTGAGTTCATGTTGAATCTTTAGATAGATTTTTCAATCAAGTACATTACTCTATAACTCAACCAAGTATGACCATTCCGATCACAAAGGACTCATACTTACATCAATGGTCCAACCAAGTGGAATTACATATTTGAATGAACTGTCCAACCAAGTGGGTTTACAAAATTTGACCAAGTCTTTACATGACTGAATATAATAATTTACATCATAGGTCTCAACATGACCTTTTCATCAAATGAATTTTTATAAACAAGACCAATGAATATCAATCATGAGATTATACCATAGCAAACACTTAGCATGCAAAAAATTCATGCTTTCCCACAGGAAAAGTGCTCCCCCTTAGCTTGTGCATCTAGAGATACCCAACAACACCGCAATTGTTCTGAAAATGGTGACCCAGAAAATTATGCCAGCAAAAACCCATACGTGGTTTTCTATATATATAAACTCGCGTATATATGTGACTATCCTTTATGAAATCCCCGTATCCAATTTAATCTTTTGAATTTAAGCAAATATGATCTTCTGAGCAGTAGAGACAACTCCCAGATTTTGTCTGAGATATTTGAATGCTTCCCTGGGAAGAGGTTTAGTAAATATATCAGCAACTTGGTCTTTGGAGGGAACATATTCCAATCTCACCTTTTTTTCAAGCACTTGTTCACGTAAGAAGTGATACTTGATAGGAATATGCTTGGTTTTGGAACGCATAACAGGATTTTTTGAGATACTGATGGCACTTTTATTATCACACATAATGGATATGGGAGTTGAACATTTGATTTGAATTTCTTGTAATGTCTGCATCATCCAAAGAAGTTGTGTGCAACATGATGTGACAACCACATATTCTGCTTCTGTTGTAGATAAGGCAATAGAGCTTTGCTTCTTGCTGAACCAAGATACTAATCGGGGCCCCATATCTAATGCACCACCACTAGTGCTCTTCCGATCATCAACATTTCCAGCCCAATCTGCATTTGTGTAAGCATGAAGAGTGAGATCAACATTCTATGGATACCATAGTTCAAAGTCTTGAGTTCCTTGTATATATTTGAATATTCTTTTGACAGCCTGAAGGTGAGACTCTTTTAGATTAGCTTGGAATCGTCCAACAATCCCAACTGAATGCATAATGCCTGGTCTTGTCTCGGTTAGATAAAGTAGACTTCCAATGATGGATCTGTATTCTAGTTGATTCACTACGGGAGAATCATCATGAGAACTAAGGTTACACCCTGTTATCGTTGGTGTACTTACAGGTTTGCAGTACTCCATCCCATACTTCTTCAAAATTTTCTTGAGGTATTTTGCTTGAGATAAAAATATGCCATCAGTTGCTTGTTGCATTTGTAAGCCAAGAAAAAATTTTAGTTCCCAAATTAAGGAAATTTCAAATTCTTGTTGCATAACAGAAGAAAATTTCTGACTCATGGAATCTTTATTACTTCCAAAAATGATATCATCAACATATACAACCACAATCAATAGTTTATCATTTTCAGTTTTTGTGTATAAGTTGCTATCAGTAGAACCCTTTGAAAATCCTTGTTGATGAAGATAATTGTCAAGATGATAATACCATGCCCTTGGATCTTGTTTGAGACCATATAAAGCCTTTTTAAGTTTACAAACAATTTTTTCATCATTTCCTAAAATGAATCCTTCTGGTTGTTCTATATAAACTTCTTCTTCTAGATCACCATTGAGGAAAGCAGATTTAACATCCATTTGATAAACTTTGATTTGTTGAAAGCTTGAAAAAGCAAGAAACATTCTGATGGCTTCAAGTCTAGCTATAGGAGTAAATGTTTCTTCAAATTCTATACCTTCTTGTTGAGCATACCCTTTACAAACAATTCTAGCCTTGTTTCTAATAGCATCTCCATTTTCATTTAAATTTTTTCTGAATATCCATTTGCAATAACATTTTTATCATGAGGTCTTGGAACTAGTTCCCAAGTATGATTATTTTCAATTTGATCAAGTTCTTCATTCATGGCTTGAATCCAACATTCACCTTTTTCTAGTTGATTGACATTTTGTGGTTCAATGGTGGATAAAAATGCTATATAGCTAGTAGATCCTACAAGAGTTCTTCTTGTTTGGACACCTGATCCCTTTTCTCCCAAAATTCGAGATTCTCGATGATTCGTTTGAACATACCTAGATGGAGAATTTTCAGATAGATCTTCTTCTGCTGCTTCATTGGGTTCACCTTCTATATTATCTCTATTTGATGCAGGAAGATATACAGCATCATCATCTTCGTTTGTTGTTTGTATTTACCCTTTTGGAGTTGAGACGGATTCATCAATTACAACGTCAATGCATTCAAAAATATTACTAATTATTTTATTGTAGCATTTATATGCTTTACTTCTAGAAGAGTAACCAAGAAATATTCCTTCATCTGTGCTAGGTTCAAACTTCCCAAGTTTTTCATCATTGTTCTTGATAAAACATTTTCTTCCAAAAACTTTAAAATGCATTACAGTGGGAAGATTACCATACCAGAGCTCATATGGATTTTTATCACTGTTTACATGAACATGTTCTTTTTTTAAGAATATTTACAGCAGTATGTGATGCTTCTCCCGAAAATGTGTCAGGTGTTCTTGAATCATCAAGCATAGCCCAAGCCATCTATCGGACTGTTCTATTCATTCTTTCTGCTACTCCATTTTGTTGTGGGGTACCAGCTACAAAAAAAGTCTTTTTATGCCATGTTGTTCAAAAAAATCAAAGAATTCATCTTATATATATTCACCTCCACGATCAGATCTAAGACACTTGATTTTTAGATCTAATTCATTTTCAACCAATTCTTTAAAGATTTGAAATTTTTCGAATGCTTCAACTTTGTGCTTTAGCAACCCAATCCAACACATTCTAGAGAAATCATCAATAAATAGAATATATTATTGTTCTCCATGGGGTGACCTTTTTCTCATGGGTCCACATATATCAGTATGAATGAGTTCAAGAGGCTTACTTTCTGATCCTTCCTTGGCATCAAATTACACTCTGGTTTGCTTACCGAATTGGAAAGATTTGCATATCATACTTTTAGGCAGAGTAATATTGGGAAGATCATGAACAGCTTTGAGTCTGCTATATTTTTTGATTTAAGAGAAGCTCAAATGCCCCAATCTTCTATTCCATAACCAATTTTCTGAAGATTTACCCAAGTAGCATTGTTCTTTACAACTTTCATTACATAAAAATTGCTTGGTGTTCTATTTCCTTTTATGATTGTTTTTCTTGTATCCAGATCACGTACCACGCATTATTTTGAGCTAAATACAACTTCAGTTCCTTGATCGCACATTTGAATTACACTTAACAGGTTATGCTTTAATCTATCCACATACATAACATTGTTAGCTTTCACATTTTCTTTTAGAAAAATAGAACCTTTTCCCTTAATGATAGCAGGAGTATCATTTCCAAAAGTAACATTCTTTTCTCTTTCTAGATCATTGTATGGAAGAAGTTTATTTCTGCCACCTGTCATGTGTTTTGAGCATCCACTATCAATGTACCATTGATTTTCTTCTCCTTCTGCAAATAAAGCTATGCCACAGTTTTCAACCTGTAATTCCTTCTTTCTCCATACTTTGGAAGTTGATGGTATATGCTCTTCTGGCTTAATTTTTCTCCTACATTCAAATTCTTCATGACCAAAGTTATTGCAATAAACACATTTAATTTCATTTTGAAGAGGAGAAAAGTTGTTATATGTATTCTTCTTTATTCCAGTATCAATTCTTTTCTTTCTTGCTTCTCTAGTCATGATGGTTTTGTATGCAACACATTGAACAAATTTATGACAAAAATTATGACATGAGAAACATTATCCATTGAAGAAGAAATTTCTGCAATCATTGATCCTTCTATTTGTGTTTACTTGTTGGTTGGTATTTCTTTAAAAGGTAGTCCTGTTAGTGTTCTTTACATTGAGGTGGTCATTCTTTACCTGTAAAGTTTCTTTGTTTCCTTACTGAGTGGTAGAATGTTGTAGGCTGGCTGTAGCTGCTTTTAGATAGTTTGGTGCTGAAGACTGAGAATATTCTCCATCATATCCAAGACCTGTCTTTATAAGACGAGAACGTTGTACCTTGATAATCTCATCTAAGGTTTCAGATCCTTTAGAAAATCAAAGATTCAACATCTTTACTTTCTCAATTTATTTTCTTAGACTTACTACTTCACATTCTAATTTCTCATTGTGTTTCTCCTTTTCTTCAAGCTGATTTTTTAGAGTTTCTATGGATATTTTGTTTTTTCCAAAAATATTTTGAGGTGATTGATTTCTTCAAGAAAATCATTGTCTTCTAGAGCATCCATAAAAGTATCCTTTTCTTCTCTATACTCATTTTCAAATTCCATGAGAAGTCTAAGATCTTGATCAAATTCTTCCTCACTATTTGATAACCCATCACTATCTTCATGAGTATAATAACTTTTTCTAGTGCTAAATCGATTCTTATTTCTTCTTGCTAATTTTTTTCCTTTTTCATGTGTTTCTTTATGAGGACACTTAGCAGCATAATGACCAACTCTTCCACAAGAAAAACATTTGAAAGGAAGCTTACCTCTGAAACTTCCAGTGCCAAGTTGGAGCTTATTTACAAAATTTACCTCATCTTCTTCTGAAATATACCCTAATCCTTCTGTTTCTTGTACTTATTTTCCTTTTGTAGGGGCTCTAAAGACGACTTCTTTGACTTCAGAAGATCATCCTTTTCTCATTTCACATGCAGTTAGAATCGCATGAATTTGGACCATCGTAAGACTTTGAATATCCTGTTTCTCTTCAATAGCAGACACTTTTGACTCAAAATTTGAAGTTAGAGATCTTGAAACTTTTTCAACCAGAGTAGTGTCAGTTATGGTTTCACCCAAGTTTTTCATATGATTTACAATATCATCTAGATGTAAAAGGAAACTAGCAATGCTCTCCTCATTATGCATCCTTAGATTTTCATATTGAATTCTGAGAGTTTGGAGTTTAGCACTTTTTACCTTTGTATCACCTTCATAGCTTAGAATGATTTTGTCTCATATTTCCTTTGTTGTATTCAACTACATGACCTTGACAAATTCTGATTCAGTCAGACTCCACAATAGTGCATTGACCGCCTTTGCATTTGTTTCATAGTTCTTTATTTTCGTTGCATCTATTGGAACTGAGGCTGGGTATTGATAACCTCCTTCAACAATGGCCCATAAATCTGCTCCAAGAGACTGAAGATAGGATCTTGTCCGTGTTTTCCAGAAGATTAAATTATTTCCGTTGAAGAGTGGAGGCCTGATAGATGTTTGACGCCCATCTTGATTTCTCATCTTAGCTGCGTCTCATCCCAGCATCTAGCTTCTTCGGAAGGACCTGCTACGTGCAATTGTTGGGAAAAAATGTTTTGAGAAGTGAATCGTGTTACTTATATCTTGACTTTAACGTTTTCTTTTGCAGAATTGCATATGCGACTTCTATGGACTGAACTCACATATACATGCGGATATGCTAAAAGAAACTTGCGTATACAGATATAAATTTATATTTTATAAAGTATCTTAGAAAAAAACTTTAAAACAGATTTACCAGCTATGGATGAGGTTAGATAAATAGAAAAAATGTGCAGTAACAACAGTATAACACATCACACAAGTGGAACACACATGAACACCGGTATTTAAGGTGGAAACCCAATCTGGGAGAAAACCACCGCTGCTGTCGTCTCTATCTTCAATATCTATTATATGGAAAACTTTTTACAACATTGCACTTATGCATACTCATATCAGTATGCAGGCTTCTACCTACAGAAGGCTGAAACATTCACTAGTTTACCAGCTGCTACTTGAAAGGAGCTCCAACCCCCTGATCTCGTTTACCACCCACTCCTAGAAGGGAGCTTCAACCCCCTGAACATAACACCAGCTTCTACTGGCAGGAAGCTTCTACTTCCATACTGAAGGATTTAACCCTCATACCCACTGCAAACCACGTTTCATCAATTTTCATACTGGATCAAACAGGTTCAACACAACCCTTTATCAACTATCATAAAATTTGGCCAATACTTCAATTAGAACATTGAAAACACGGTGACTGGAACTTCAGAAATAACCCAGACTTCAGAATAGATATACAGATACAAAATCAACCGTGAACAGTCATTGATTCAAATAGGATATGCTACTTTGCTTCACTGAAGCCGCGTACATACGCACTTTCCTGCACATCAACCCGCATATACTTATGTGTATTTTATTCTTCAGAAAACCATAACTGCCATACGCGCTTTTTATGAAGTGAACCCGCATATATACGCGCTTTTGTTGAAACCAACTAGTGTATAGATCTATAAGAAATAAATTTTGCAGAATAAACCAGATCTATAAAACTTACCCATATTTATTCATTTTCTTCAGCAGACTTGCGCCATTTCTTCATCATTCCTTCATTAGTTCATTCTATAGATTCATCATCATCAGATCTAGAGATCTTGAACCATCATTATATCCATGGGTGCATCATAGATTCAGATCTATCAATTAAGAATAGAGTTCATCCATACAGATATTCCTTAGAGAAATTTATTCATCAAAAACCCTTACACATGCACCCCTAGCACTATTGTCTTCTTCTCCTTATATAGATTTAGCTTTTACCAATACCATGAGTCAAAACCACTCAATTGCTGATGGTATTCTTGGACGGAATCAAAATAGACAATACAACACTTAATATTGTGGGCTAGTACCATGGTAATGCCTCTTGGTATTATGATTTTAGAGCGCAAAAGGCATACGTGACTTGGAGCGTTCGTCTCCGCATGTATAAGCAATTTCTCTTCATAAAAACTGCGTATATGCTAACCTTGAATGTATACGCAAGTTTCCTTGACAAAAGTAGCGTATACATTGCATCCATACACGGGTTGCCTTTACAAAAGTAGCGTATACATTGAGACATATTATATTTATCATTTCTCTGGCACTTACTGGAATTATTTTCCCTGTCACATCTGAACTAATTTGTAGCTACATTATTCTTACATCTTTAAGACATAGGTTTCTTATCATAGGCAACTCATCAAGTAGGTTTCCATCAAGGAAAAATTCATAAAGTAGGTTGCCATCAAGGACAATACATTACATCATATTGCCAACAAAATATTGTCTCAAAATGAAAATTAATCATGGTCAATCCTGGTCAATCCTGGTCAATATGAAAATAAACAGTGGTAATTCATGGTCAACCATTGTCCAATGTCAAAATATGACAAATATTGTCTTAATATCAAGATCAACCATCTTCAACCACAATCAACCATTATCAACCACTGTCCAACGTCATATTGTGACAAATATTGTGAATATTAAAATTAACCATGGTCAATAATGGTCAATCATGGTCAATTATAGTCCAACGTCACAGTGTGACAAAGGTTATATCAATACGAAAATAAATCATGGTCAAGCATGGTCCAACACCGCATTGTGATAATTATAGTCTCAATATGAAAATAAACCATGGTCAACTAATTTTTTTAGGGTATATAATATTTATCTTAGGTTTTATATATGTTGGGTATAGAATATTAATCCTTTGGGTTTTTAAGGGTTTTAGTATTAATCCCTCCTTTTTATTACTGCCTCGGGTTTACAATATTAATCTCTTGAGTTTATTAATCTAATTGATCATATTCCTAGGGTATAATATTATTGATAGGGTTTATAATATTAGTCTTAGGCTTTAATATAGATCCTTTGGTTTTAAAATAAATTAGGTTTATAATGTAAAGTCCTTCAGTTTATAATATTAATCATTGAGTTTATATTCCTAGGGTTTAATATTAAGCCTAGTATTTACAATATTAATCTCTTAGGTTTGTGATCCCTTGGGTTTTCCATAATAATCCCTTGAGTTTATAATATTAATTATAAGGCTCATGATATGAATATTATGGTATAATTTCTATTTTTAGGGTTTATAATATTTATCTTAGGGTATCTATCCCTTTGGTTTAATTTTATTACCTTTGGTTTACAATCCCTACATTTTTAGTATTAATTCCTTGGGTTTGTTATTCTCTTGGCCTTATAATATCAAAGGTTTAATACTGTAAAATTGGAATGGTAAAAAAATGTATTCAACATTACATTGTGACAAACATTGTGTCAATATGAAAATCAACCATGGTCAACCATGTTCATTTATGGTCCAACGTCACATTGTGACAAATATTATTTCAATATGAAAATCAATCATGGTCAGCAATGCTCAACAATGATTCTTATTCAATCATGGTCAATAATGGTCAACAATGGGTTTACAATATTAATCGCAAGTCTCATGATATTAATCTTAGGGTATAATGTTTATTTTAGGGTTTTTAATATTCAACTTAGGGTTTATATCCCTTGGGTTTATAATATTAATCGCTTATGTTTATTAATTCATTGGACTTATAGAATTAATCTCTTGGGTTTATAATATTAATCTCAAATATTATAATATTAATAAATATCCATTAATATTAATCGCAGGGTCTAACATAATTCCCTTGGGTTTATAATCACTCTTATTTTTAATATTAATCCTATGTGTTTAGTAATCCCTTATGTTTATAACATTGTTCCTAGGGTTAAATATTAAGACTACTATTTATAATATTAATATTATGGTTTAATATTAATCCATTTAGTTTATAATCCATTAATTTTACAATATTAATCCATTTGGTTTATTAATATTAGGGTTTATGTTCCTAGGTTTTAATATTGATCCTAAGGTTTAATGTTATTCCTTGGTTTTAAAATCTCTTGGGTTTTTAATATTAATCCCTTGGGTTTATTAATTAGCTAGGTTTATAATGTTGATCCTAAGGATTATAAATTTAATCTTAGGGTTTAATTTTTATTTTAAGTTTTATAATATTTACCTTAGAATGTATATCCCTTGGGTTTATATTATTAATTCGTCATGTTTTATAACTTACAACCTTAAAATTAAAAGCAATACACCCTATCCTATTCTCCTTATAGAAGCACGTCTTTCCCCTATCAAGAGCCTAGCTATGACTAGGCTTCTGTTTTACAAGCACAAACTCAATACCATAAGAGACCATAGACTTCCTAATCTAGCTTTAAATTCCATCAATACCACCTAAGGCTTAAACGAGGTTGGTATAAAGACACCAGGGACTAGTTAAACCATTGGGAGGTTGACGAGAATGTTGCATTGCAAAACATTAATAAATTAAAAAAAATTGTTACTTCTAAGTTCAAAGAAAAAATGCGGTGTGAGAAAGATCTAGTAGCTAAAAGAAAATTAAGATATTATAAGGAGGCCATGAACCCCACCGTAGAAGATGAAAAGTATCTATCTGTTTTAACTAGCTCAAAGAAGAAAATTAATATAGCGAAGATTAGAACGAACTCTCATGAGCTCCATAGTGAAACAGGTCGTTGGACAGTTCCTAAAACACCATGGATGGAAAGGATCTGTCATCTCTGTGAGAATATGAAAATCGAGGATGAAAATCATTTCCTCTTAGAGCACCTCACGTACAACCACATTAGAGATCAATTTCATAATCTTTGTTGCAATACTGACCTTCCTAGCCTTTTAAGATGTCAAAATTATAGTGAGTTGGGGATGCTTCTCTCCAAGATTTTTGTTTATAATATTAATATTATGGTTTAATATTAATCCATTTAGAATAATAACCTACTTTGATAGGTTTCTTTAGTCTTCAAATCTTTATTGAATCGTGAAAGGGAGCTCCAGTAAGATATATTTAACTATTTGGAAACATTAATTAACATACTTGGTTCCTTCAAGTGTTGAAATTTTATCATGCAATAATACATATATAAATTTTAAAATATAATAATAATAATAATAATAATATTATTATTATTATTAAAGATTAGTAATGATTAACATTAAGTTAAATATTAAATTTTAATAAGTAATATTAATTATTAATAATAAAAAGTTTTATTAAGTTTAATAATAATGTATAATATTAATATTAAAATTTAATGTTTAAAACTAATAATAATAATAATAATAATAATAAAGCTATTAAGGTTAATAATAAAAAAAATTAAGGTTAGAATGTCTTAACAAGATTAATCAAAGAATATTTATGATTGAATGTAATCAACCTCGGTTAAAATGCACAACCATAATTTCTCACAAAAATGTATGGCCAATCATTGTAGAATATGTGAAAGAATGGGAATTCTTGTTCAACTATGGGAAATGTACAATCAATAATAGTCAATCATGATCAATCACAGTTAAAAAATGTGCAATCATAACAGTGCAATTGTTAACTATAGTGAAAACATGGTAAGCAATGTGTAAATATAATGAACATGCGCAACTATAGTCTATGATTAGTCATAATCAAAAAATTATTAAACATAATCATTCATAGTCATATAATAGTAATATTTATTGAATTTATTAAAAATAATATTATTAAAAATAGTTATTGAATTTATTAAAAATAATATTATTAAAATTTTACTCAGGTTAATAATAAAATTTCATATTAATATTAAAGTTAATATTAACAACTATGAATGAATATTAATATTAATGTTAGTGTGACTATTAATATTAATTAATGTTATTAATATTAATATTAATTCAATACAATTATTAATATTAATATATCATAATAATTATTAATGTTCATAATAATAAGTTATGTTCAACCATGACAAATTTAGGTTAACAATGGGCAATTATAACCATACAATTGTTAACTATAGTGAAAACATAATTAGCAATATTTAAATCATGGTGAACATGGACAACTATAATCAACTATGATTAGTCATAATCAAACAATAGTAAGACAAAGTCATTCATAGACATATAATAATAGTAATAATTAAAATTATTAATCATAATATTATTAAAAATTTACGAAGGCTAATAATATATTTTGATATTAATATTAACATTAATGTTAACCACTATTAGCAAATATTATTATTAATGCCGCTCTTAAAATTAATTAATAGTTATTAATATTAGTATTAATTGAATATTATGAATATTAATATTAAAGTGAATAATAATAATATATTAATATTATTAATATATTAATTATTATTATACTTTGTTATATATTTATTACTCTACTAATATTTTATATTAGTATTTTTTATTAAATAATTAATATATAGGAGTATACTAACATTAATAAATATTTAAGTTTTAAAATTAATATTAATTAATTTGAATAAGAATACAAATAAATTTTTTATATTATTAATATTAATATTAATAAATAATATTAGCAACATTTAGTATTAAAAATAATGTTAATAAATTTTGATTTGCAATATTATTTATTAATATTATTTTAATTTATTAATATTAATATTATTTATATGAATTAGTAAATTTAAATATTAATATCTTTAACATTAAATATTAATATTACTTTTAATTTTAATATTAATATTAATTATTCATGTTAATATGGTTAATATGAATAATAATATTAATATTAATTTTAATATTATTAATACTTATTAATATTAATTTTAATTTTAATTATTAATTTTAATAACATTAAATAATATTTTTATGGTAAATAATCATGGTCACATTGTGATGAAAATTGACTCTCGGTCCAACGTTATATTAAGTTAACCATGGTCATCCATGATTAAACATGGTCTAACGTTGCATTGTGACAAATATTGCCTCAATATGAAAATCAACAATGGTCCAATGTCGCATTATAACAAATGTTGTCTAAATATGAAAATTTATCATGGTCAAACATGGTCCAACATCACATTGTGATGAAGATTGTGTCAATATGAAAATGAACCATGGTGAATGATGGTCAACCTTTTTTATTTTAGGGTTTATAATATCTATTTAAACGTCACATTGTGACAAACATTGTTTCCATATGAAAACCAATCATGGTCAACCATGGTCAATATGAAAATCAACCATTTCCAATCATGGTGAACCATGGTCCAACCTTACATTGTGATAAATATTGTCTCAATATGAAAGTAAACCATGCTCAACCATCGTCGACCATGATCAACCATCGTTGACCATGGTCAGCCATCTCAATCATGATCAAACATGGTCCAACGTTGCATTGTGACAAAGATTTTCTAAGTATGAAAATAAACCATGGTATAACATTACATTGTGACAAAGATTGTCTAAATATGAAAATCAATCATGGTCAACCATGGTCCAACATTGTGTTAGTGATGAAGATTGTGTCGATATGAAAATAACCCATGACCAATGATGGGCAACCATGTTTATTTTAGGGTTTATATTATTTTTCTTATGGTTATATATCTTGGGATTATAATATTAAACCCTTACGTTTAATATTATCACCTAGGGCTTACAATCCCTTCGGTTTTTAGTGTTAATTCCTTGCATTTATTAGTCCCTTGGGTTTATAATATCAATCCATTGGGTTTATAATCATGGTAAACCATGCTCCAATGTCACATTGTGAAAAATATTGTCTCCATATGAAGCATCACCAACCATTGTCAACCATAATTATTCATATTCAACCATGTTCCAACGTCACATTATAACAAAGATTATCTCAATATAGAAATAAACCATGGTAAATAATATTCAATCATAGTCAACCATGGTCAAATGTCTCATTGTGATAAATATTGTCCCAAAATGAAAATTAATCATGGTCAATCATGGTCAATCCTGGTCAACATGAAAATAACCCATGGTAATTCATGGTCAACCATTGTCCAACATCAAATATGATAAATATTGTCTTAATATCAAAATAAACCATCGTCAACCACGATCAACCATTATCAACCACTGTCCAATGTCGTATTGTGACAAATATTGTGAATATTAAAATCAACTGTGGTCAATAATGGTTAATCATGGTCAATTATGGTCCAACGTCACGGTGTGACAAAGATTATATCAATATGAAAATAAATCATTGTCAAGCATGGTCCAATGCTGCGTTGTGATAATTATAGTCTCAATATGAAAATAAACCATGGTCAACTAATTTTTTTTAGGGTATATAATATTTATCTTAGGTTTTATATATGTTGGGTTTAGAATATTAATCCTTTGGGTTTTTAAGGGTTTTAGTATTAATCCCTCCTTTTTATTACCGCCTCGGGTTTACAATATTAATCTCTTGAGTTTATTAATCTAATTGATCATATTCCTAGGGTATAATAATATTGATAGGGTTTATAATATTAGTCTTAGGGTTTAATATACATCCTTTGGTTTTATAATAAATTAGGTTTATAATGTAAATTCTTTCAGTTTAAAATATTAATCCGTGAGTTTATATTCCTCGGGTTTAATATTAAGCCTAGTATTTACAATATTAATCTCTTAGGTTTATTAATTTTAGGGTTTATATTCCCATGCTATAATATTCATCCTAGTGTTTAAAGTTATTCATTTGGGTTTGTAATCCCTTGGGTTTTCCATAATAATCCCTTGAGTGTATAATATTAATTATAAGGCTCATAATATGAATCTTATGGTATAATGTCTATTTTTAGTGTTTATAATATTTATCTTAGGGTCTCTATCCCTTTGGTTTAATGTTATTACCTTTGTTTTACAATCCCTGCATTTTTAATATTAATTCCTTGGGTTTATTATTCTCCTAGCCTTATAATATCAACGGTTTAATACTGTAAAATTGGAATGGTAAAAAAATGTATTCAACATCACATTGTGACAAACATTGTGTCAATATGAAAATCAACCATGTTCATTTATGGTCCAACGTCACATTGTGACAAATATTCTTTCAATATGAAAATAAATCATGGTAAACAATGGTCAACAATGATTTTTATTCAATCATGGTCACCAATGGTCAACAATGGGTTTACAATATTAATCGCAAGTCTCATGATATTAATCTTAGGTTATAATGTTTATTTTAGGGTTTTTAATATTCATCTTAGGGTTTATATCCCTTGGGTTTATAATATTAATCTCAAATATTATAATATTAATAAATATCCATTAATATTAAGCATGGAGTGTGACATAATTCCCCTAGGTTTATAATCGCTCTCGTTTTAATATTAATCAATGTGTTTAGTAATCCCTTAGGTTTATAATATTGTTCCTAGGGTTTAATATTAAGACTGCAGTTTACAATATTAATATTATGGTGGAAGACGAGGGGAAGTCTAGTCTGTGGCTCGAACGGAGCAAACGACCACGGAGAAGTCTGGGCAGGCTGTCCGAGGGGGAAGAATTCTCTGAAGGCGAGCTAGAGGAGGAAGGTGAACGCCTCACCTGACGCCTGGTAGACTCGCGCCTACAGCGCATTCTATGCCTGAGGCAAGGCATGCTTGCAGCAGACTCGGGGCTAGAATGCCAAGGAATCGGAGATATGACCGGGGACAGAGTCGAGCGGGAGTTCCAAAAGACAGAGGCTAGCATGTAGGAACCAGAAAGCGAGAGATGAAGGTTATCACTGAGCTCCAGACAGCAGTTGATGTGGCTTCGCTTGCCAGTGATGGTGCGCTCATTTGCAATCCCAGCAGCTGGATGGCACCACCAATCCACCGGCGAGGGAGAAGACGGGTCCATGGTTTTTAATAGATTTGCGTTGCAGCAGGAGATCAACTGCAATGAATAGTCATTAATAGGAATCGAAGGTCGATCCATTACACAGCAGTCAAAATTGCATCGAGGAGCGGCAACCTGTTTGTGAAGTGCACCCAGAATAAATGCAATTAAACTCAGTATTAACATGTTTAAGGTTGTAATGACGTTCCCCTTGCGGGAAGGCAGGTGGTCGCCCGTCCGACTAGACCTCCGTCCCATCACCTCCATCACGCTCAATAGCACCCACATCCGGGAGACCATGGTTAATATTAATGTCGCTCTTAATATTAATTAAATGTTATTAATATTAGTATTAATTAAATATTATGAATATTAATATTAAAGTTAATAATAATAATATATTAATATTATTAATATATTAATTATTATTATACTTTGTTATATATGTATTACTCTACTAATATTTTATATTAGCATTTGGTATTAAATAATTAATATATAGGAGTATACTAATATTAAAAAATATTTAAGTTTTAATATTAATATTAATTAATTTGTATAAGAATACCAATATTATTTTTAATATTTTTAATATTAATATTAATAAATAATATTAGAAACATTTAGTATTAACAATAATGTTAATAAATTTTAATTTGTAATATTATTTATTATTATTATTTCTATGAATTAGTAAATTTAAATATTAATATATTTAACATTAAATATTAATATTAATTTTAATATTATTAATATTTATAAATATTAATTTTAATTATTAATTATTAATTTTAATAACATTAAATAATATTATTATGGTAAATAATCATGGTCACATTGTGATGAAAATTGACTCTCGGACCAACGTTATATTAAGATAACCACAGTCTAACGTTGCATTGTGACAAATATTACCTCAATATGAAAATCATCAATGGTCCAATGTCGCATTATAACAAATGTTGTCTCAATATGAAAATTTATCATGGTCAAACATGGTCCAACATCACATTGTGACAAATATTGTGTCAATATGAAAATCAACCATAGTGAACGATGGTCAACCTTTTTTTATTTTAGGGTTTATAATATCTATTTAAACGTCACATTGTGACAAACACTGTCTCCATATGAAAACCAATCATGGTCAACCATGGTCAATAGGAAAATCAACCATTTCCAGTCATGGTGAACTATGGTCCAACCTTACATTATGAGAAATATTGTCTCAATATGAAAATAAACCATGGTCAACCATCGTCGACCATGATCAACCATCGTTGACCATGGTCAACCATCGTTGACCATGGTCAAACATGGTCCAACGTCGCATTGTGAAAAATATTTTCTAAGTATCAATATAAACCATGGTATAACATTGCATTGTGACAAAGATTGTCTAAATATGAAAATCAATCATGGTCAACCATGGTCCAACGTTGTGTTAGTGATGAATATTGTGTCAATATGAAAATCAACCATGACCAATGATGGGAAACCATGTTTATTTTAGGTTTTATAATATTTGTCTTATGGTTATATATCTTGGGATTATAATATTAAACCCTTACGTTTAATATTATCACCTAGGGCTTACAATCCCTTCGGTTTTTAGTGCTAATTCCTTGCATTTATTAGTCCCTTGGGTTTATAATATCAATCCATTGGGTTTATAATCATGGTAAACCATGGTCCAATGTCACATTGTGAAAAATATTGTCTTCATATGAAATTCAACCATGTTCAAGCATCACCAACCATTGTCAACCATCATCATTCATAGTCAACCATGGTCCAACGTCACATTATAAAAAATATTGTCTCAATATAGAAATAAACCATGGTAAACCATATTTAATCATAGTCAACCATGGTCAAATGTCTCATTGTGATAAATATTGTCTCAAAATGAAAATTAATCATGGTCAATCTTGGTCAATCATGGTCAATATGAAAATAAATCGTGGTAATTCACGGTCAACCATTGTCCAACGTTAGAGTATGACAAAGATTGTCTTAATATCAAAATCAACCATCGTCAACCACGATCAACCATTATCAACCACTGTCCAACGTCTTATTGTGACAAATATTGTGAATATTAAAATCAACTGTGGTCAATAATGGTCAATCATGGTCAATTATGGTCCAACGTCATAGTGTGACAAAGATTATCTCAATATTAAAATCAATCATGGTCAAGCATGGTCCAACGCCGCATTGTGATAATTATAGTCTCAATATGAAAATAAACCATGGTCAACCAATTTTTTTAGGGTATATAATATTTATCTTAGGTTTTATATACGTTGGGTTTAGAATATTAATCCTTTGGGTTTTTAGGGGTTTTAGTATTAATCCCTCCTTTTTATTACTGCCTCGAGTTTACAATATTTTTCTCTTGAGTTTATTAATCTAAGTGATCATATTCCTAGGATATAATATTATTGATAGGGTTTAAATATTAGTATTAGGATTTAATATAGATCCTTTGGTTTTATAATTAATTAGGTTTGTAATGTAAATTCCTTCAGTTTATAATATTAATCCTTGAGTTTATATTCCTAGGGTTTAATATTAAGCCTAGTATTTACAATATTAATCTCTTAGGTTTATTAATTTTAGGGTTTATATTCCCACGGTCTAATATTCATCCTAGGGTTTAAAGTTATTCATTTGGGTTTGTAATCCCTTGGGTTTTCCATAATAATCCCTTGGGTTTATAATATTAATTATAAGGCTCATGATATGAATCTTATTGTATAATGTATATTTTGAGGGTTTATAATACATCTCTTTGTCATAAGTGGGATACTTTCGGACTGTGTCAAACAGTGTCTCACTATGATATGCCACTGGATTCCCCTACTCAATAAAAACCGCCCCAATAGCATAATTGAAGGCATCTGTCTCAATCTCAAATGGTTTTTGCAAGTCTATTAATGTGAGTACTAGGGCAGAGCAGAGGTGATGTTTGTATGAATTCCTTTTGTTGAGATTCGAACCAAAAGAAATTTTCTTTCGCTCCTCCCTTGGTGACTTGGCTGAAGGGCCAAGTGATATGAGAGAATCCCAACACAACCTGCGATAGAAATTGGAAAGACCTAGAAATTTGTGGAGCTCTATTAGAGTGGTTAGGGCTGACCAATCCCGAATGACTTGGATCTTGGCTAGATCCACATGCACCCCCTGCCCATCAATAATGTATCCCAGATATTGAACTTGGGTCATGCCAAAAGTTCACTTCTACAAATTGGCAAACAACTTATGTTTCCTCAGTGTTTAGAGGACCTATTAGATGTGGTGGAGGTCCTCTTCCCAAGTCTGGCTGAAGATCAGGATGTCATCCAAGTACACTACTAAAAATGAATACGTGAATGGCCGAAAGATGTCTTCCATCAGCCTCATGAAGGTTGTGGGAGCATTAATCAACTCGAAAGGCATGAGCAGTCATTCGAAAAGGCCCTCTTTGGATTTGAAGGCAATATTCTACACATTGGAGGGTTCTATTGGTACCTGGTGATACCTTGACTTTAATTTGATCTTGCTGAAATATTTTGCTCCCTTAAGTTGGTCCAGATTGTCATCAATCCATGGTATCGGGTACCCATTCTGGACAATGATATTGTTTAACACCTAATAGTCAATATAGAGTCTCCAAGTCTCATCCTTCTTCTACATCAACACAATCGAGCTCCCACAAGGTGATGAACTTGATCAAATGTGCCATTTTTGCAGCAGCTCCTGAATCTGCCTCTTGATTTTGTTGTTCTCCAAAACAGAGCACTGATAAATTGATCCATTGGCAAGAACACACTTGGGTTCATATCGATGGAATGCCTAACCTGATAATGTAGAGGCACCCCTGTGGGTGAGGTGAAGATGTCCTTGTACTCCTCCAAGACCTTGTCGATCTATTGTTGTCGTGCGTAGGAGCTCTGTTTAGAGGTCGTAGCCACAATATTATTCTTTCCCTGAGGGAAGATTATTAAGAAAAAAAAATTTCCTATTTTGGAAATGAGCTTACTACATTGTTTTGCAGTCACCAAAGAGATGGCGACAGGTTGTGCTACGTCTAGTATCCTGTACAACTTATTGTCCAAAGTAAAAATAACAATGCAAGGCTGAGACTCATACACAACATGTCACTTCCACAAGTATGGTTGGCCTAATAATACATCAAGAGGAACAGTGTCACATAATACCTCATCCATGAAGGGCTTGATGTTGTATGGAAGGTGACAGTGTTGATTGATACAGAGATCCCGTCCTTGGTGAAGCCACCCGATGGTGTATGGTTTTGGGTATGTTGTGGTCAGCAAGCCCAACCACTTCATGACCTCTACTCAAATGAGGTTCTTTTGGCTCCCGCTATTTACAATGAACTTCAACGAGGAACCCTTTACCGACATCTGGGAATGGAAGTGGTGCCCCCCTTCATATGGATCTTCTAGTTCCTCCTTATGGATCTTTGTGGTGGAAATAATGGCTTTGGGATCTGCGTCAATAATCTAATTCCCTTTTTCATTCCCCTTGTCAGCTTTTGATTCAGAGTCGGAGCATGCATCTGATTCAGAAGCCTTCAGCTTAGCCACCAGTGACTGGTTGGCCCGCCACTCACTTGTGTTGTGAGTGGAGCTCTTATGGAACTCACACCACTTTCCTGTGTCGTTATTTGGCTTCACAGTGTTGTTATTTTCTTACAGCTTTAGTGGGTTATCCTGGGCCGTCGCACCTTGGATTTGTCCTTTGTTCTACAGTTTCGGGGCACCTTTCCCTTACTTTTAATTTGCAGATCCAAAGTGTCGCTTCTTCTATTTGAACTTCTTCTCAATCTTGGTAGCATACCGATATGCTGCGCAAAGCGAGGAGATTTAGAGGAACTCCATTTCCTCCTAAATTTATCTATGTAGATAACTGCAGTAATTCAACACCAAATGTTTCTCTGAATATTTGATACCTTATTTTGTGAGCAGGGTATGGAACAGATTCGTCAGCCCATGCACAACTTAATCCCTTTGATTCTGCAACGTATTCCATTGTATGTACTTGTCCTCATAGCTCCCCATGGGATAATATTGTTCCTTGATGATGTCTCAGAAATAATTCCAAGTGGGTGCGGCTGAAAACATAGAGGGTTCTGTCTCGTCCTTTTTCTCACAGTATGTTTCCCACCAGTCCTTGACATGGGGGGCAGATTTAAGGCATGAAAAAGTAATATTTTCTAGTTGGAAAAGTCATGAACCAATAAATACCCTTCTAATAGATTCAACCATCTATCTGAAACATTTGAATCTATTTGGCCCTCAACTATGGGAATGCCAAAGTTTACTTGTACCTTAAATGAAGTTGCGCCTCTAGAGTGGCTACTAGATGCAGATGCACTGCCGATGGGAAGTTGTTGAAAGATATAGGAAAAGTTATCCAGCATTGCGTTCCTTTATTTCTCAAGGGCCTCCCCGAGAAATTTTTTGATAGGATCTTGTAAATTTATGTAGATGTTCTATGCTTGATGCAACTTTACTTTTCACCACAGTAATCACATAAACAATCAAGTAAAATGCTGATAGAACATACCAGTGGATCTATAGAAGACAAACCATCAACATAAAAATGTGGTGGTGCATTACAACGGTCAACAGGATGCTTCAACTAGCAAAGTCTCCTTGGTCAGCCAACCTAGCATGTGTCACAACAGCCCTCAAAACAGCCACACGGTCAACTCAAATTCAACCCCAAAAAAGTTAATGCTGCCC
Organism: Pinus albicaulis; assembly: GCA_034641835.2. NCBI lineage: Eukaryota > Viridiplantae > Streptophyta > Pinopsida > Pinales > Pinaceae > Pinus > Pinus albicaulis. Next base: position 133,872,671 of record CM076573.1, read on the forward strand.
CAACGGCAGCAACACTAGCAACAATGGCAACAACGGAAGCAACACCAGCAACAACGGCAACAATGACAACAACAACGGAAACAACGACAGCAACAATGCCAGCAATGGCAGCAACAACGACAGCAATACCGACACCAATGGCAGCAACAATGGCAGCAATGACAACAACAATGGCAGCAACGGCAACAACAACCTTAGCAACAACATCTTCATCTTTATTTCCTACGTGTGAACTGAAACTACCTCCAAGGAGCTCAAACCAATCAGAAGAGGAGAGATGATGTGTGACGATGAGATGAGTGAAATGTCCTCCAACATTGACTCTATTTATATCAATCACTAAGGTGTGTGACACATTTGCTGGGGGTGTAAAACCTTACGGCCTACTGACACATATTTGAAATTATTAAAAATTAATTCAAAACAAATGTTCTGCTCATCGGATTAAGATCAATTTTAGATCAATCTTACACCTCTCCGAAAGAGGAACCCAATAAAAATATTGGTATCTTCATCTGAGCATCACAACATGGATTTTGGACCTAGTTGTCCAATTTTAACACTCCCTCTCAACTAGGGAGAACTCCATCCACCTGTGCAATCAAACATCGTGCGTCATCCCGCCGTAACTTGCTTTGCTAGCCTCTTTATTTCAAAACAGTAATGTTTCACTCACAAAGACATCATTCCCAGCTGAAAGATTTAGCCCAGAGGTCTGAAACCTCTATAAGACTCACAAAGAGTCTCATACCAACACAAAGTTGGTTTATTTGACCCAAAGTCAGTAGGAGGTCCGAAACCTCACTTGGACTCAAGAGAGTCATATATACTAACTCGAAGTTAGTCTCACTAACTCGAAGTTATTTGGAGGTCCAAAACCTGACATGGACTCAAAGAGTCACATACCAACCCAAAGTTGGTTCATCTGACCCGAAGTCAGTAGGAGGTCCGAAACCTCACTAGACTTGATCCCAGATCAAGTGGTTAGACATGTGCCATCCTATATAGAGAGTATGGAAATCTCTGATGCATCCATCAGTATTTGTTACTAGTCTCTAGCTTTTCCCACCTCATTGGCCAAATGAGAGATACTTCCCATGAGTCCGAAACTCAGTGGGTAGGATGCATACGGGGCACAGATCATGAGAGGTGAACCTAATCAAATATCATAAAGGTGGGGCAGAAGCACCACAAGGTTTAGTAAGCCTAGACTCATGTGTGCTTATAGCCCCGAGGAACTATCCCCAAGGCCTCCCAAGAGCTCCCAAAGCTCATTTTCCAACAGGACCCTCAGAAGAGGGTCGTTCCACGATTCCAAGATTCTCACGGAAGGTCAGGAACATGACCTTCCCCAAGTGCATTGTGAGAATATCTGCGACCTTCTCATCAGTTCCTATATGATCGAGCCTTACGACGCCTCGCTATACCATATCCCAGATAAAGTGGTACCATCCATCAACATGCTTGGATCATTCGTGGAACACGGGATTCTATGACAAACGAATCCCCCCCTTAGGTTATCACAAAGGATAATGGTGGCATCTAGCACATGCTCGAACATCTCACTGAAGAGCTTTCACAACCAAGTGACTTCACAAAAAGCCATACATGTTACAATGTATTTGGCCTCAGTGGTGCTCAAGGCTATCGACTTTTGTTTCCTGCCCTAAGAAAATCTACACGTGAAGCAGCATCCAGATGTTCCCTTGCGAACCACCACACTTCCAATCCAATCGGCATCAGTATATCCAAGGAGTTTCATGCTCCCAGCAGTGTATCTCAGCCCATGGTCTATCATGACCCAGAGATATCTCAAGAGTTTCTGGGCACCAACCCAGTGATGTTATGATCAACCATGTGTTGACTCAAAGTGTTCACTACACAACGTACGTCCAGACGGGTGTTCACTAAGAACATCAGGGCCCCTATGAGGTGAATATACTCAGTAGGATTTTCTAGCATGAGCCCAACAGTTCTTCCACTCAAGTTCTTAAAGTTTAGCTCCATTGGTGTCCACCCAGACTTATAGTCCACCATACTAAATATTTCCAGAAGCTTCACAATGTATTTTAATTGAGAAAGGAAAATCTTGCCAGGTCTCTGCCGGACCTCCAAACCTAGGATATAGTGCATCTGTCCTAGATCCTTCATCTCAAACTCAGCATCGAGCTTCCTCTTGCATTGATGAATGAGAGGGTCAGCACCTGTCAGGAAGAGGTCATGCACATACAACACCAGAATGAGAGGTTTCCCTTTGACAACCTAGAAGTAAAGGTTTGGATCAACATTACTTCGAGTGAAGCCTAGCTTCATCAAGTAGCTATCTCTCCTCTTGTACGAAGCTCTGGGTGCTTCCTTCAACCCATAGAGGTCTTTCTTCAACCTACAGACATGGGTGTCCTAATCCTGGACTTCAAACCCCAGAGCTTGCTCCACATATACCTCTTCCTTTATTACACCATGCAGAAATGTGGTCTTCACCTCCATCTGATGAAGACTCCATCCTTGCGTACCAGCAAGGGCTATAATAGATTGAATGGTGGTTTATCGGGCCACATGTGCAAATATTTCATCATAATCTATGCCTTCCTTTTGAGAGAAGCCACGGGCAACGAATCTTGCCTTGAATTTTTCAGCACTTCCATCAGATCCATACTTGATCTTGTAGAGCCATTTCGAGGTGAAAAATGCTTTGTCATTCGGTCTTGGAACCACATCCTAGACATCATTATTCATAATGGACTCATACTCTTCATGCATAGCATTCTTCCAGACTTGATGCTTTACGACTTCTTAAAAGGATCCAGGCTCGGATTGTACAATAGTACTCATGGCTGCTAGATACCCTTGGTATCTACTCGACTTCTTGCTTTCACGGAATGTCTCCCTTTTTTGGGCTGCATGTCCCTCAACATCCTCGAGAGTGTCCCTGAGCCATGATGGTCTCTTTCCTAGTGAAGGAGGTGGATCAATTGGTTCCATCGGTCCTTCAACATCAGGCATTGTTTCATCCTTCATTTTTTCTTGATTTCTAAGCCTTTCTTCATGATCTTCCTCAGATCTTGGAAGATTGACTACTTTCCTCAGGGAAGTATCTTCGACAAAGGTGACATCGTGGCATATCTCCACTTCCCTTTGACTAGGCACATATAATCTATAGGCCTTCAAAGTTTCGTTGTAGCCCAAAAACATTATGGTCTCCCTCTTGATGCTGGCTCCTCTGTAAAAGTTCTTGAACTCGTTCATCTCATATTCAGTGCCATTATTGGTCTCTCAGATAGCATCTCATGTCATTGCTCCCAATGGACTTCCTCCAACCTAGTAGAGTGTATCAATTCTAGACCCAAATGTGATAGATTCCTTGAAGCTCTTCTTCCACATGTGCACCTTTCCATCAGGGAATGCCACATTGAAACCTTTTTCTTCCATGGCCAATATAAACACAAGGTTCTTCTTCAAATTAGGTACATAGAGTACATCCTGCAAGCGGAGGACTTGACCTTCAGAAAAGTGGAGGGTCACAGTCCTTGTCCCTTTCATGAGATATGTGGCATTATCTCCAAGGATAATTTCCAGATTGGTATCCTTCTCAACCATATCAGAGAGTGCTTCCTTGAAGCCAGTGATGTGCCTTGAGGCACCACTATCTATCAACCAGACATCCATAGTGTCGGGTGGAGATGCAGCAGAGAGGGCAGATACAAGAATGAATTAATTTCTGTTATCAACGACCTTTTATTCCTCATACCTGGAATTTCTTGACCTTTTGAAAGGTTGATCATTTCCAATGAAGGGAGCCTTCCTCTTTCCCTTGAACCTGTTGTTCCTTTGATTGTCATCACCATCAAGAGAATCCTTCTTGAAAGGGCATTCTCTAGCATAGCAACCTGGCCTATGACAAGTGTAACACTTGCCATTCTTTCCTTGTGCCCCTGCTCTTCCTTTTTTCTTTGGACCATAAAGTTATTCTTTCTAAAATGAGTAATGTAGGTAGCATTCCCTTCATTTTCATACTCCTTCATTCTTGTCTCTTCTTGAACGCATCTCGATAGTACCTCATCAAAGTCAGGTATCACATTATTATTGAGAATGGTAGTGTTGAACACATGCCATTCAGATAGAAGCCCTCCAAGTGCGGTGAGTACCATCTCTCGATCATCTATTGTCTCCCCAATAGCCAGTATATTGTTCCTGATCTTGGTCAGCTTCAGAAAGTATGATTGGACAGACTCACCCTTGCCTTCCTTCAGTTTCTTCAATTGATTCTTGAAAAATAGAAATTGATTTGCATTGTTGGCCTTGAAAATTTGGATCAGCTTGTCCTACATCTCTTTGGATGTGCCCAACTCAGAGATGTAGGCCAACATAATTTTATGAATGGATTCCCTGATCATCATCTTTGCTTTGATTTCCCCCTTCTTGTACTTTGTTTTCGCAGCAGTAGTAGCAGTGGATGGAGGTTCTTGGATTTTACCCCACACATAGTCCATGACATCTTGGTCTTCCAATTTAAGATCCAATATCATCTTCCAAGCATGGAAGTCATCCTTCCTAGTAAACTTGTCATCCTCCTCGAAGCCATAGTTTGTGGAACCCGTTTTCTTCTAAGGTGATTGCTATAAATTAGGGCTTGTCTTCACCTCAACTCTGATACCATGTAAATTTATGTAGATGTTCTATGCTTGATGCAACTTTACTTTTCACCATAGTAATCACATAAACAATCAAGTAAAACACTGATAGAACATACCGGTGGATCTATAGAAGAAAAACCAGAAACAGAAAAATGTGGTGGTGTGTTACGACGGTCAAGAGGATGCTTCAAACAACAAAGTATCCTTGGTCATCCAACCTAGAATGTGTCACAATAGCCCTCAAAACAGCCACATGGTCAACTCAAAGTCAACCCCAAAAAATTCAACGCTACCCCAACGACAACAACACCAGCAACAATGGCAGCAACACCAGCAACAACGGCAGCAACACTAGCAACAACGGGAGCAACGACAACAAAGGCAACAACAACGATAGCAATGGCAACAACAACAATAGCAATGACAGCAATAACGGTAGCAACAGCAACAACAACGGCGGCAATGACGGAAGCGATGACAACAACAATGATAGCAACAACGTCTTCGTCTTTCTTTCCCACATGTGAACTGAAACTGCCTTCAAGGAGCTCGAACCAATCAGAAGAGGAGAGATGATGTGTGAGGATGAGATGAGTGAAATTTCCTCCAACGTTGACTCTATTTATATCAATCACTGAGGTGTGTGACACATTTTCTAGGGGTGTAAAACCTTAAGGCCGACCTGCACATATTTGAAATTATTAAAAATAAATTCAAAATAAATGTTCTTCTCATCAGATTAAGATCAATTTTAGATCAATCTTACACCTCTCCGAAAGAGGAACCCAATAAAAATATTAGTATCTTCATCTGAGCATCACAACATCGAGTTTGGACCTAGTTATCCAATTTTAACAGATTTCCTACTCCCTCATCTTTCTTTCCATCCCCCATGGGTGGTCGTCGGTGTTTGCGAGGATGATATTGCAAAGGTTCAACCATATCGAGCCCCAAATCCTTATACCCTGACCTTGTTGGGCACACGCAAAGAAGGATTGAGAAAGTGCATACCGCTTTGATACCATTGATCCAGAATTATGTAGGAATACAATAAAATACAAAAATACACATAAACATAGGGATGCAACAGAAATAAGACTTCATTTATTTAATATCACATAGCTAAAATATGCTTACAGAGATAAAGGAAATAAACTAGCTAGGGCATTCGTAACTTATCTCTATGAAGATACGTGGCAGCTAGATGACTTCGAATTGTGTTACAATGAGGCTCGAAGGCCTATCTATTATTTAGAAACAATGGAAAACCATAAACATCCAAAAACCTAACCCTAGTAGATGAAACAACAAAACTATGGACCTCATTTTTGTAAATTGGTACATCAACTTCCTGGGGACGTAATTGTTGAGATTCAACAAGATGATGAGATTAGTGAAAATTGAGCACCTTCACTAAGTGGGGTCCGCATGCTATTTTTAGGTGTATGTATATTTTTAGAATGGTGATCATATTCTAAAGTTAGCAGGATGTTGATTCTAGATGGTTGAGCAAATTTTGTCTTTGGATGAATTTCTATTTTTAGAAGATTGAGTGCAGTATATTTATAGATCACTAATCTAAAAATAGACGCATGTCGATTATTATTAGCCCTTAATAATAATCAGACTCTAAATATCAACTGATTCTCTTGGAGCACTTTATTTCAGTGAACAGGTGTGGCACATCAGTGAGCTGAAGGAATTACGCAATTCCTAGGGTGGTTGGTGACTCATGTATGGAGGAGTCAGTTATAACTAATAGTGGCAAGTTGTGACAGAGTTGGAAGAGTAGTTATGTGAGTTGTTATTTAGTTTAACTCAATTAAGTGAGTTAAACTCAGTTGTGCTAGTTGTATCTAGTTCTACCTAAAGATACACTAGTGAGAGTTCATTGAATTAATTATTTAGTTAATTCACAACTAGAGACTCACTTGCAACTGAACAAATAAGTCATTTAACTAATTGCATGTCAGTTCCATGGAGACCCAGTGGAGAGATAGGTGAAAGGGTGAGATGGACTATCTGTTGTGACTATAGTGATGCATTTAATGCATCTACATAGAAATTGGAGTTTCCAATGAGTATTGTGCAGTAAAGGCAAGGAAATATCGAATTCTTTCAGGGATCTTCTTCATAAGGGATTGCGCAGTGGAGGTAGGCTATCAAGAGGTAAGAAATTGGTGCATAGATATGAAAATTTCTACATGACAGTGTGTGACGATTGTTGATTTTACTGAGAGCTTGATGTACTAAGCTTTGTATGAGATTGTTACATGTTCCATTGATATACATAATATGTGATAGTTGGGGTTTTTAGCTTTAATATTTTCCAGTAAAAAATTCTTGTTATGTGTGATTGATTTGCTTCATATGTGTTTTTCAATTGGCAATTTAATTTCTGCAAAGAATTAAGTGGAAGGATTTTGTATTTAACATAAGATTAATTTGTTAGATTAGGAGAGTCCAGTAATATACATGCATCTTTTATAATTTCTACATGGTATCATAGTAGTGTTGATCACTAGAGATTGCACTATTGAAGTGGTGCTAAGTTTTGTGCTGGTGGAAAATTCGAATTTGCTGCAAGAATTTCTTGGTGCGACAGTTGAGTATACATTGAAATGGCTTTCAATGGGTTGTGGTTGCAGTATTCACTTAAGGGAAGCTCCAAATACATAGCCTAAAAGGACAGGATGGAGGTAATTCTTGAATATAATGGTCTGAAGGAGTTCATCGATAACGATGTTCCTAAGCCCACTTCGACAGATGCTGAATTACTTGACGCCTGGAAAAAGAAAGTAGAGAAGACAAGAAAAATTTTGTTGGAAGGTGTGAAGGACCATATTGTGTCAAGAATTCATGAGAAATCCACTCCATTTGCAATGTGGAAGGCTTTGACATATCTTTTCCAAAGCAGCAGCGACCATAGGAAGTTGGCACTGAAAGATAAGCTCAGAAAAATAAAAATGGAGAAGGGTGACAATATTCCAAAATATCTCATGAAGTTTGTCCAATGTAGGGATGAGCTAGGGAGTGTGGGAATTACAGCTGCAGATGATGAATTAGTGAGCTTGGCTCTCCTTGGGCTTCCGAATTTTTGGTACAGTTATCAGGACTCTATCAATTGATGGGAGAAACTATCGGATTGGGACCGACTTTGGTCGGATCTAGTGCAAGAGGAGATAAGGCAAAGTACTAGGGATGGCTCTTCATCAAAGAATTATGATGAAGAGAATTTTGATTTGGCTGTCAAATCAAGGAAAGGGAAGGGGAATAAATCCCATCCAAAATCCAAGGCTAAAGGCAAGAAGCTAGATTTGTCCAAAGTGAAGTGTTGTCACTGTCACAAACATGGGCATATCGCCACTAACTTCCCAAAGAAAAAGAAGAACAAGAAGGCTGCTAGAGCTACAGATGGTGAGGCCCTTTCCTTGTAATTTGAACTTGATTTCTCCTTGATCGCATGCTTGGTTTCAAGTGCAATGGGATCGGTGTGGTATCTTGATAATCGTGCTTCCTTCCACATGACAGGAGACAAGGAGCTATTTAGTGACTTGGAGAAGAAAGATATCCAAATGCATATAGAGATGGGTGACGATGGTAGATACAGTGCGACCAACAATGGAACCATTACCTTTAAGAGGGAGTTAGGTAAACTATTTCTGTTGAAAGATGTTATGCATGCTCCAGGTCTGAAGAAAAACTTGGTCTCGATCGCGCTGTTGGAGGACAGAATTTATGACGTCGTTTTCAGTGAGGGAAAAGCTTTACTGCGACATAAAAAAATGGATCAAACCAAGAGGATAGGGATTCAAGTCAAGAATCTCTACAATCTGGTGGTAGATGGCTGCACTGCAATTATGAGAAAATCATAAGAAGTGGTGAGCCAAGATGAGGGCGAATTATGGCAAAGGAGATTGGGCCATATTCACCATGGCTCCTTGAAGATTTTGCAGCAGATTTCTACTGGAATTCCCAAGGGTACTCTTGCACAGTTAGATCAGTGCAAGGGATGTATTATGGGTAAGTTTGTGAATACCACCTTTCATGAAAAGGAGAACCATGCATCGGTGATCCTGGAGAGAATTCACACAAATGTGTGTGGACCATTCTCAGTTGCTTCAACATCAAAACACAAGTATTATGTTATTTTTTTTTATGAATATTCTCGTAGATGCTAGATCTTCTTCATGTAGAAGAAGGATCAAACATTCACAAAGTTTTTTGAGTTTAGATAATTGGTAGAGAAGGAGTCAGGGAAGCAAGTGAAGGCTACGCAGAGCGATAATGGTGGTTAATATATCTCGAATGAATTAAAATACTTATGTAGCAAAGAAGGAATTCGAAGAGAACTCATGGTACCTCATAACCCACAACAGAATGGGGTTGTGGAGAGGAAGAATTGAATGATCATGGGTGTTGCATGAGCTATGTTGCATGCTAAGGTCCTATTGATGCACTTGTGGGTGGAAGCATGCAACACTATAGTTTATGTGAAAAATCGTTGTCCTCAAAGGGTACTTGAAATGATTACACATGAAGAAGCTTTTACTGGTAAGAAGCCAGATATTTATCATTTAAAGATTTTTGGCTCATCTGTTTACATTCATGTGACTAAGGACGCCAGGAAGAAGTTGGAACTGATTGAAGAAGTTGAGATATTTGTGGGGTACACAGAAACACCCCATAATTATCATCTGTATTTTCCAAATAGTTGGATGACACTGGTGAGACAGGATATAAAATTCAATGGGGAGAAAGCCATGAATTTGTCACTTGAGAGGGAGCTACACTTGCATGCAGAGGAGGAACTTCTGGTTCCCAAATATGAGCCTCAAGATGTGGATTAGCCACAGGAGGAGGATCATGGAGTGGAGGAGTCCACTCATGCAAAGCCAAAGATCGAAACTGGCAAAAGGCGCACCACAGAAGCTGAGAGGTTGAAGCTTGATGCGATAGAGAATGTAGGAGTCCCTACATCACAGCGCAGACATAGATATTCACCTGATTGGTTCATTGGATACATGGCTCTCATGACCAAGTGTATCGTGATAGAGCCATCTTCCTTTGAGGAAGCAGCGTAGGAGCCCACATGGGTAGATGCCTTGGTGGAGGAATATGACTCCACTTTCAGAAACAATGCTTGGGAGATTGTTCCAAGGACGGTTGGTAAATCAGTGGTAGGTTCGAGATGGATCTACAAGGTAAAGAAAGATGTTGATGGGAGCGTCGAGAAGTATAAAGAAATATTTGTTGCCCGAGGCTTCTCACAGATCGAGAGGATTGATTATGAAGAAACCTTTGCACCTGTCACATGGTATTCTTCCATAAGGACCATCCTTTCTCTCTCAGCGCAGATGGGTTGGCACATTCTTCAGATGGATGTGAAGATTGTGTTCCTTAATGCGATCATTGAGGAAGAAGTGTACATTGAGTAGCCTAAAGGATTTGAGATATTCAGCAGCAAGTCGCATGTGTGCAAACTCAAAAGAGTGTTGCATGGGCTAAAGCAAGCACCCCATGCTTGGTACACATAGATTGAAAACTATTTCACTTGACTTGGCTTCACGAAGAGTGAGGCGGATGTAAACCTATACCAAATTGTGGTGGAGGGTAATATTTTAATCATTTTTATTTATGTTGATGATTTAATACTAAAAGGTGATGAGAATTTGATACACTCATGCAAGGAGGATCTTGCAAAGGAGGTTGAGATGAAGGATTTGGGCCTCCTTAATTATTTCCTTGGATTGGAAATATGGCAGCAAGAAGGTGAACTGTTTGTGTGTCAAGGAAGGTATGCTCAGGATATACTTTTTAAGTTTCACATGAAGTACTGCAAGCCCATGGATACTCCTCTTCCAGGAAATTGGAGGAAAGAGGATGCTACATTGACAGAGGTAGTGGATGCTACTGTCTATTGACAGTTGGTGGGTTCACTCAAGTATTTAGTTAATACAAGACTGGACATATGATATGCAGTGAACCAACTTAGTCCAAGGATGGTTAATCCTACCAAGCTCTTTTGGAAGGCAGTCAAGCATGTCCTGAGATATCTCAGGGGCACATCTGAGTATGGATTATGGTACAGATAGAGGGATGAGGTGAAGTTTCATGGCTTCATGGATGAAGATTGGGCAGGCAACCCAATGGACAGAAAGAGCACACCAGGAGGGGTTTTCAGTATCAGATCTACAATATTTTCTTGTTAGAGCAGGAAACAAAGATCCGTGGCACTTAGTTCAGCGGAAGCGGAATACATGGCAGCAAGTCAAGCTGCATTTGAGCCTATCTGGATGAGGAATATCTTGGTTGGTTTGTTTGATTCTCATTTATATCCTACAGTGATTCATTGTGATAATCAGAGTTGCATTAAAGTATCGATTAATCCTCTGTTTCATGATAGGTCTAATCATATAGATATTCGGTATCATCATATCATATATTGTGTGCAACAGAAGATCATGTTGCTTTAGTACATTCCTATGGAAGATTGGGATGCATATATTCTGACGAAGGTGCTCACCAAGAGAAAATTCGAATACCATAGAGACAAGATTGAGGTGAAGGATAATCCCTATCTTGTTGAGAGGGAGTTTTGAGATTCAAAAAGATGATGAGCTTAGTAAAAATTAATAACCTTCACTAAGTGGGGCCCACAGGCTATTTTTAGGTGTATGACTATTTTTAGAATGGTGAGCATATTCTAAAGTTAGCAGAATGCTCATTCTAGATGGTTGAGAAAATTATATCTTTGGATGAATTTCTATTTTTAGAAGATTGGGCGTAGTCTATTTATAGATCGCTAATCTAAAAATAGACGCATATCGATTATTATTAGCCCTTAATAATAATCAGAATCTAAATATCAACTTATTGTCTTGGAGCACTTTATTTCAGTGAACAAGTGTGGCACATCAGTGGGCTGAAGGATTTACACAATTCCTAGGGTGGTTGGTGACTCATGCATGGAGGAGTCAATTATAACTGATAGTGGCAAGTTGTGAGAGATTTGGAAGAGTAGTTATGTGAGTTGTTATTTAGTTTAACTCAGTTAATTGAGTTAAACTCAGTTGTGCTAGTTGTATCTAGTTCTAACTGAAGATACACTAGTGATATTTTATTGAATTAATTATTTAATTAATTCACAACTAGAGACTCACTTGCAACTGAAAAAATAAAATGGTTAACTGCTAGCATTTCAGGTCTAGTCGAGACCCAATGGAGATATAGGTGAAAGGGTGAGATGGACTATCTGTTGTGAAAATAGTGATGCATTCAATGCATCTACACAGAAATTGGAGTTGCCAATGAGGATTGCACAGTCAAGGAAATGCAAGATCGAATTCATTTAGGGATCTTCTTCTGCTGGGATTGCGCAGTGGAGGCAGGCTGTCAGGAGGCAAGAAATTGCTGCATAGATATGCAAATTTCTACATGACAGTGTGTGCTAATTGTTGATTGTACCTTGATGTACTAAGCTTTTTATGATATTATTGCATGTTCCATTGATATACATAATATATGATAGTTGGGGTTTTTAGCTTTAAGCTTTCTCGGTAAAACATTCTTGTTATGCGCGATTGATTTGCTTCATATGTGCTTTGCAATTGACGATTTAATTTCCGCAAAGAATTAAGTCGAAGGATTCTATATTTAACATAATATTAATTTTTTAGATCAGGAGAGTTTGGTAATATACATGCATCTTGTATAATTTCTACAGTAACTTGGCATACGATCTTCGTTCGACGCGCACAATACCTTGTTAGAAATATCTATCTGAGGACTACAACTTTTGAGTGAGAAACACCAGAAAAAATCCCATGTTGCTCCCAATTTTCCCAAGAAAACTTTGTTTTGGGACTAAAAATGGATCCAAAAGTTCAAGACTCGAAAAACGGCTAAAAATAGTAAATTGTGCTACAATTAAGGAAACTAAAAAACTAGAAGAAACAATGGTGGGGGTCGAAGTGGAATAGGCGGGTAGCCACCAGTATCCACCTAGCCCAATATTGGATTATGTTGAATGTTACAAATAAAATAACTATTCTCACAAAGAAAGTGAATGCAAAATCATTTTAATAATGCCTTTTAAAGAAAACAAGCAAGAATAATTGACAAAGATTTGGAAAAAAAAGAAAGAAGACAAGGAGAGTGTGACTTTGTGCTATATGGTCAAAATCAAGGAAATAAATGGTACATTTCTCATGGTTTCTTAAATCATATGTCTGGAGATAAGATAAAATATTTATCTCTAAAGAAAGAAAATGGATGAAGTGTTACCTTTGGCAATAGTGCGCCAAAAAGAATATAACGGGAAAAGTGACAACTGTTTTAGAAGAAGGAAATACCAAAGATTATAATGTACTTTATGTTGATGATATTAAACATAATCTATTAAGTGTTAGCCAAATGTTTGACCAAGGATATAAGGTCGTATTTCATTCATATGCTTGTGAAGTAAAGAAAATCAAGCATATATATGTAATAGATGGATGAAAATAAGGTTGGTGCATTAGAAAAAAGGATGAGATATGGTTATGGCACAGGAGTCTATTTCATCTCATTTTTTATCATCTTGTAAATCTAAGCAAGAAGGATGTTGAATGCAATATGCTTAAAATTTCAAAATATGAAAATAGTATTTGCAAGTCATTTCAATTAGGAAAGTAATCACAAGTTTAGTTCAAGGAAAATAAGGATTCAACATCAAGGCCATTATAACTTATTCATATAGATATTTTTGGACCCATGAGAACTCAATCTCCAAGAGGTGAAAGATATTTCATGATCTTAATTAATGATTATACTAGAATGGCATGGGTTGGTTTGTTAAAATAAAAGTATGTAGCTTATGATAAGTTAAAGATATTCAAAGAACAGGTTGAGAATAAGATGGGTTTGAAGATTAAATTCCTAAGATCATACAGAGGAGTTTAATTCATATCCAATGAATTCAATGAATTTTGTGAGAAACATGAGATTAAAAAACAATTTCAATAGTTAGAACTCAACATAATGGAATGGCTAAAAGACTAAAGTGTATTGTTGTGAAATGACTAGAGAAATGCTTGATGAGTAAAAGTGCCAAATAATTTTTTGGGAGAAGAAGTTCAAAAAATAGTTAACATTCTTAATATACTAATATTAGAGTAATCAACAAAAATACTCCCAATGAAATATGGCATGGTAGACTAGCTTCCTAAAACATTTCAATATTTGGAATTAAATGTTATAAGAAACAAGAACAACTTGGGAAAGTTTTATCTTGGAGTAGATTATGGAATTATGCTTGGATATTACTCCAAGAGTAAAACATATAAATTTTATAACATAATAATTTGCAAAATAGTTGAATGCATTGATGTCATAATGGATCAGACATCTCTTTAGCTTGGTAGAAAACAACAACATGACAAATCTAATGATCTAATCAGCTATGAGCCCCAAGAAGATGAACTAGAAGAGAAGAAAAAACATGAAGAACAAGTGGAAAAAGAGGAAGAGGAAGAAGAAATAGGAATTCCACATCAAAATACTCCCTTAAGGTATGTTCAGAAAGTTCACCCAGAAAAGAAAAAAAAGAATTGGTAATAAGTAGTTAGGGATTCAGACCAAAAGGAAATTGACATGCACAATGGAGCATGTCAAATTTGATTTTTTGTCTAAGAACAAAATAATTTTGAAAAATCATGTGAATATACCCACTACATTAATGCTATGGAGGAAGAGTTATACCAAATTAAGAGAAATCATTGGCATGGTAAATTGTTCCTAGACCAGAATATAAGAATGTAATTGGGACAAAGTGGGTCTTCAAAAATAAACTAAATGAGGATGGAAAAGTAGTAAGGAATAACGCTATATTAGTTTGAAAAGGATATGAACAAGTGGAACGAGTTTATTTAGAAGAAACCTTTGTTCCTGTAGCTAGAAATAGGTCTATTAATTTTTTTTTGGCATTTTCTTGTTTCAGAAAGTTCAAAATTTATCAAAAGAATGACAAATGAACATTTTTGAATGGTGATTTAAAGGAATAAGTATATGTTAAGAAACTAGAAGTATTTCATTTTTCAAGAAATGAAAATGATTTGTATAGATTGAACAAGGAATTTTATGGTCTAAAGAAAGCACTTAGGGCTTTGTACTCAAGACTTGAAAAATATCTACAACAACAAGGATTCAAAAGAGGAGCAAAAAAAAACAATATCTATATAAAAAATGACAATGAAAATTTATTCATTATTGTGGTATGTGTAGATGGAATTATTTCTAGAAGTGATGTTGATATAATGAGTCAAAATTTTGCAGCAGAAATGCAAAGGGATTTTGAGATGTCCATGCTAGGAGAGTTGCCATTCTTCCTAGGATTGCAAGTGACATGATCAGATAAAGGAATATTCGTGTCTCAAACAATTATATAAATTAAATATTAAATAAATTTGGCATGGTTAATTGTACACAACTCAACACTCCCATCACCATAGGATGCAAGCTGAGCAAAGTGGATGAATCATTTGATGCAAAACCTACTGTGTACAGATCAATGATTGGAAGTCTTATCTATTAATAACAACAAGACAAGAAATCATGAAAGTTGTTGGTTTGGTTGGAAGGTTCCAATCTACTCCAAAATAGAGTCATTTGGTATCGATTAAAATAATCTCTATGTATTTGAAAGAAACCCTATGCTTTATCCTATGGTATTTAAGAAGTAAAGAATTCACTTTAATAACATATAAAAATGCAGACTAGAAAGGTAGTTTGGATAATAAGAAAAGCACCATTGGAGGAGAATTTACTTCAAAAATTTTATTGGTTTCTTGTCTGAGTAAGAAAAAAACTTCAATAGACCTATCTACAAATGAAGCAGAATACATTATAGAAAAAACTTGTTGTACTCGAGTTCTATAGATGAAACAAAATTTGTAAGATATGAAGGTAAATTATGATCGACCTATTATTATTATATGCGATAAAAAAATTTCAATCAATCTGTTAAATAATCCTACTTTACACTCAGAGACCAAGCATGTCCACAACTAATATCACTTTTTAGAAAATAATTAGTTGATTAGAATGTCAATTTAGAATACATTTCTTCAAAAGAAAAAGTTGCAGATGTATTTACCAAACCACTACCTAGAGATGCTTTTGAGTATCATAGAGAGAGTTTAGGAGTGATCTCTCCTCATTTTTATCAGTAAAAGGAGATGTATAAATCTACAGTTCATAAGGTGCATTATAGAATAATAAAGTGTTGTTCATATACAACACAATAATAGGGGGAGAAGTATCCAAAACACAAAAGAAGAAATGTTGCATATATAAGGACATAACCTTGACAGGGGAATTCAAGGTGTAATCAAATCCATAATTAAAATCCATCTATGTTATCAAAGGTAAATAATATGAAATCGTAAGGAGAGATCATTGATAGGGGTAGTCCTTAGTCCAAATAATATGTACCAAATTTTCCATTGATATTAAAGGGGTAGAGATAAGAAACCATAATGAGATTATGTAGCGTTAAGAAGAAAGTAGAACATACAAGAAGAGTTAGCTAGTAGTGTTTGTCAATTTAATTGTCTTAAATTGGTTACATAAATTATCGACTGGAGTTGTTAAACTTATGAAGTGAAAGTGCACTATATGTGCTAGAAGCCTCTTTTAATTCAGTTTATTGGTGTGATGATTGAATTTGTAGAGATTTATTCTAAGGATGTTTTTACTCTTATGTTACTAATGAAATAAATTTAAATTACAACTAAGTTCTGAAAATCAACATGCTTTCTATTATGAAAAAACTGAAACAAACATTCTCTATCTTATGAAGAAATCTTAACTAATTTGTTATTTTCTGAAAATTCTACAGTCAACTGTACGAAGATAAAATCAAATTCTAGAAGATGGAATTTATACTTTTTTTTTTTTTTGAAATGAAATGTTATAGCAATGAAACTTGTAAATAAATCATTATAGCTCTTGAAAATAAATCACTCATGAACTGAAAATAACACACTCATATGCTAAAATGAAATCACTCAATCACTGATGTTTTGAAAATAAATCACTCATGAATTGAAAAGAACACACTCATATGCTGAAAGGAAATCACTAGATCACTAATTTTTTAAAAATAAATCACTCATGCTCTTGAAATAAACCACTCATGAACTTGTAAAGCTACTCTAAAATAAATCACTACTGCTCTAGAAGTAAAACTATGAATCCTATGCAATTTGACAATTCGAAAGGAAACATTGATGAATCTATATAAAATGATAAAAGAAGACTTATGAAAGCATCTACCTCAAAAATAAATGAAATTATGGAAGTAACTAAAACAAATGAAAAATTGGAATTTCGGAAACCTCTATAGAAAATGACAAAATAAAAACATGAATTTAATTACATCAAATGATAAAATAAGAACATGAAAACAACTACATTAAAAGCATAAAATGCGGAACATTCATTGTTTGTAGGGGCCCTCCACAAATCGGCGGTCAAATATTTACTCCAATAGTTAGATGCACATCAAGTCTTCAAGGTACTTCTTCAATAAAAAGAAATGAAAAAAAAGTTTTGAAACTTCACAATATGCTTCATAAAATTAAACTCTTATCTTTGTTTCAATGGAGTTTTTATATAGGGGTTGCAATGTAACTTCATGGAGATTCATATGGATAAAGATAAGAACTTAATGGACACATATTTGCCACAAATTTGATGAAGCATAGTCCATTACAACCTCTGTTTGCTTGACTGGGCGTTTATTGACACATGGGCACAATTTTTGCTCACACAACTGAAAAAAAAAAGGGCTCCAAAGAACTTGAAATATCTCCCAAATGGTAATGAACTCAAGACAAATTCTCCCTAAGAACTTGATTGTGTCTGTGCTGAACAAAACCCATTTTTTTATTTTGCGAGATTTTCTTTCATTTGCTCAAAAAATGTGTTTGAAGTTGACTGGTCAAAATTTCTGCAATTTTCCCTTGATCTTTGCCTAGAGGTCCGCATGTGCGAGCTGGGTGGAATTTGACCAATAACAATCCATATTGGAGCTTCTAAAAACAATTTCCATGTGTCAAAATTCATTCTAGAGTGGTGATACTATCTCAATCATGGAGACAATTGCGGAAACTGTAGAAACTTGAACTGTCAAACTATCATTAGTAAAACCATACATAATTCTCTTTAATTCATTTTGGCCTAATACCATATTGTCAAACTATCATTAGTAAAACCATACATAATTCTCTTTAATTCATTAAAAATAATAAAAATAATAATAATAAACCATGTAAACATGTATGGGGGAATTTGGTGCGTTTATGAAGAAATATGGTTAAAAATGATGACAATGGGTGAATGGAATGATGCAAAAATGGATGGTTTCATCAACATAATTATGAAAAATTGGAGGCTCAACATTCCCCCACACCGGATATTTTGCATGTCCTCATGCAAACAAAGCATCACAAAGTTTCATAATCCAACCGGTTCCTTTTGTTCCTTTCTTCTGTCATTTCAACTAAATCCTTGACCAAAGCTCCAAGAGAGCAATATTGACCTTTTATCTCAATGAGATGCATTTTTCTCCAACCCTTCATTATTTATTATATGCAATTTGTGTGAAATTTGTGTGAAAAGAAAGGATGCCCACATAGTAGCATATCCAAGTACTTGTCACAATTTTAATTTTGTTCAAATTCTTCAAGCCTTGGTAGAATACCATATTGTGAAGAACACCTCAAGACTTTTACTAAATCTATAGAATGTTCTTTCCGTCATTGTGAAGTTCATCCCATTAGTATGGCTAGAAATGGTCATAGATTGCAGCCCATAATGATTGTCTTATTATCTTCCATGCATAGCAACCAATCATAGTTAAACAATGTTATCAAATAGTTTCTTCAAGAACTCACAAACTAATGAATGAAGAAGACTTCCCAATGTTGACAAGATGACCTACACATAACACAAAATACGAGTTTTTGTTGAGGGTTATACAACTTATCAAACCCTAAAATATGCTTCCAAGTGATTCAAGAGTGTGTGAACAAAGCCTTATTGCAATCTTCTTCTTGTGGCTTTGTACTCATCATTTCTTGGCTTCCATTAAAAATCTGAAGATGAGCAATATGACACATAATTTAAGTGCTCCATGTGCTTTTTGATCATGTGCTACAAACATGTACCATGAAGTCAAGTTTTTCTATTTGTAAAATAATTTTTTTCTCAAGAACATCATGTTGATGGACCATTAAGGAAAGCATTGATAAACAAGAAGAGAGTTTAAACAAGAGAGTGGTGAAAGCATAGAAGAACATCATTATGACCATGGAAAACAATGATATGATTGCATGGGTGACAGGAATTTGTTGATAAAGAATAAATCATAACTTTTGGGATTGGTTGTAAAAAGGTATGAAAAAAAATAATTGGAGAAGAATTGGAACTACATGTTTACAATATCTTTTCATCAAAATTTCTAGAATTTTTAACAAAATAAAAATTTTAATGCTAATTTTACCTCAATTTTACCTTTTTGAATTGGAGAAGAGAACACGATATGATGGCTGATTTTGTGTTGATTTGGCTCAGGTACTCTACTCCATGATGCGTTGAACCTCCACTTTGACCTTACTCCACAAAATGTATCATTTTCATGTAGTATATTTGTTTTTCCAATTTCTCTTAAATGCACTACAAGGAAAGGAACCTCTAGTAGAGGTTATAAAGGAGGTTTTTAGTGTTATAAAATTGGCCAAAATTGTCAAAAAAAAAATTTCTACAACATCCATTTATGGTTACGGAGGTTTTGGCGGAGCTTTTAATGAAAATTCAACACAACTAAAAACTGGGGTTTTGGAGGTTATTACGGATGTCTTTTTCATCGGTGCGCTACTAAGGTTTCAATGCACTAGTGCATGTCATCTAGACAGTGGCCCCTGGGGCGGTCAAAGGTTCTTGCACCAGGCCGTCAGGGTATAAAATCGCACCGGGCGCAGTGTTGGTGATAGAATGCACGGAGCTGTACCAATTGGTCTTGGGATTTGTGTAGTGCCCATAGGTCATCTCAACGTATCGGTACTTAGACTTATAGAAACACACCGGTGCGCTGTATCAGACAAACACACATATATTTATAATTGGTATTGGTAGTTGTGCGGTGCCCATACGTCCTAAAAATGCATCAATGCGCAGTATCAAACAAATGCACCGAGATTTTTAATTGGTTTTGGTATTTGTGTGGTGCCCATAGGTCGTAGAAACGCATCGGTGTGCTGGAGCATACAAAAGCACTAGTGTACAGTAACTGACACACACCGATGTTCATTTTGTACTTTCTAGAAACATCGACCTGTGGTAGTGCAATTATTGTGACTTTTCTAAATTCATTATTCATCAAAAGTTGACACATCTTATAACAATATTCATATGAATTAAATTTTTATTAGTGCATTTGAAAACGACAATGGAGAACACAATAGAATAAATTAAAACATATTTCATTATATATATGAATAAGACAATCTTTGTCATAAAAATGGGACAATTATTGGTATCCCTTTGTCTTTCAATTAGGACACTATGTTCATTACAATTATTGGTATCCCTTTGTCTTTCAATTGGGACACTATGTTCATTACATTAAACAAAATGTCTGATTTCACAGGCAAATATTTCAAAAAATACAATGCCTTGCTTTGATATCCAAACATAGTGATCATCATTCTTCTCTTGAACTGTTGTCACTGCTAGAGCTACTTCCATGACTTGGGTTATTTTCAGGAGTGTTTTGTTCATGGTGTTGATTGTTTTCTTCTTCTTCACTTTCCATCTACAAACATAAAAATAAACTGAAATGAGTGAATATACATTGGTGAGAATAATGAAAATTTCAATATTAAATAATATACATCAATGTAAATCGAAAATAAAAATGAAGTACCATAGCAACAATTGAATCATAAAATATACACATTCTTTCAAAACCATGTACCATGCCATCTTTCAAAATTTCATCTGTTGGCACAGTTCCATACTTTGTTTCCTGCAAGTTTATACCCCATAACAAATCATATATTTAATATAAATTTTTTTTTTGTTCTATTAATTATAGACGGAGCTAAGTAAAACAAGATTGATAGATGGTTAAAAATTCCACAATTAATTTCTGATATGCCAACATATACTCACAACCCATATTTAACCCAATTTCAATCAATTCCTCTGATTGTTCTTCCTTATATGTTAGCACTTGTTTGAAGACATTTAATGATGATTTTTGTAAAACAACTTAAAAAATACAAAAATGAAATCTAGTTAAGTTGTTATAAGGAAGTACCAATTAGTCACAAACTTAGATATCAACCCTTCTCTTCCTTGTCGTCCTATTTTATGTGCTGAATGGGTTCCATTTTCTTTTCTTTTTTGCAAGAAAAAACTTGAAAATTAATATTTAATGCTAAATTTTTTATTTATTGTACCTAATGATCAAAAAATTCAATCATTGCATATTACATTTCAAGCACATTGTTGTTGAAATGGATCCTCCTGCGATGCAATTTTGTCCATTTCTTTGGCCATCACCTTGTACACCTTTTTGGACATTCCTACTAGCATATTTTTTATATCAGCTCATTCATCTTTTGAGATTTTCATAATCTTCCTGAAAATGTAACATCAAAATAAACTATTTAATTTTTATATTGATATATGAAAATTGAATATAAAAGAAGTGATATTTATAAATAATTCTAGACAAACACTTAAAGGAATATTACATTTTCATTCCTTCTTTTTTGTTGTTGTATGTTTTCGCTATTAAAAGTCTAACATGTCTAATTGACCAATTCTCTGGAAACTCTTCTTGTATTTTAAATAAAATTTGGTTCTCGGAATCATTGGATTGGTTTTTGTATTGTAAGTGGAAATAACGTCTATAAATTTTTTCCACTAGATCCCTAAAAATTTTGTAAAAGCTTTTCCCCCTTTCGTTAACCTCCAACACCACTCCAGATGAGCTAAGGAGCAATTCATTTTCATTTTCATGTTCTATTTTTTTTCTTTTCTTAGAACAACATTCTTTTTTTGAGTTGTTGGTCCCTGTAGAACATTAAACATATGAGAATTAATAGACTGTTTGACACATGTTATCTAATAACTTTAAGTATATTATTAATTAAAATTTAAAAAAGAAACTCATTGGATCGATAGTATTTTTTCATTCACCTGATTCATCCTTTTGCAAATTTTCCATCAAGCTTTTACGCTCTTCTGGTCCTAGATCAGAAATAATCTTATCGAGATTTTTCATTTTTTGGCTCTGCATGATACACAATAAATAATAAATATTAGTAAAACTGATATGTAGTTCAAAAATAATATTTTTTGTAAACAATTTACAAAGAAATTACCTTTTTTTCTTTTCTTGATGTGTTATCTGTATTTTTTTTACTTGATCTCTTGTCAGTAATTTCTTTATCAATCTGAAACATGTACCATATCATTCATTAATATATTCATAAATAAATTGTCAACTTTTTAGGTAAAAAATAAATCTCAAGAAACCGGTACGCATTTCATGTTGTACGCACTGACGTTGTTGCGTGGGGGTATTATAAACGCACCAGACAAAAAATATAATAGACCGTACAGTGCTATCCTCGTAAAATAGCACACTGGTGCCCTATTTTAGATATGGAACACTGATTAAAAAAAATTGTTTTAAATATTTTATTACAAAATACTTGCGCGGTGCGCTATGTTACGCAGGGTGCACCGATAAAAAAAAAATCCATTTTTTTCAAAAATTCATGCAAGTGACGACATGGATTGGGATCCGATTATGCAATTCATATCATGGGTTGGATGTCAATCTAAAATGAAAATTCATAGTTCTGAAATCACAGAAACAGGCAGAAGAAAGGGCAGAAACAAAAAAAAAATGAAGGGTTTAGGGTAAAAATGGATAAAACTACAGAAAAAGTAAAAAAAATAATCAAATTTAATCACAAGATCGTTTGAACTTCTATGCTATAGGGTTTGAATCACCATAGGTTTGGATGATTTTCTGAATACTTCTCTTCGAACATATTTCACTACTCCACAGTGCTCTGATGCTCTCTTGCTCCAGGTATGTCTCCTGCAAATCTCTGGCTGAAAATTTTAGCAAAAATAGGAAATAATGAAAATTTTTTAGTATTTAAATAATTGTTTTATGAAATTAGATTTTTCAAAAATATTTTGCCGCCCATTTTTCAATATGTCGTTTTTTTTTCACTTAAAGAAAATAGAGTTTATCTTTTTCTATTTGTGGTTATTCGTCACCGGTGTGTAACTTAATAGCACCGCATTGGTGCGTCCATTGGTAACACGACACTGGTGCGTAGTAACTAAAACGCACCGGTGCGGAGTAACTATAACACACTAGTGCGGTTATATGTACATTAGCACCGATTTGTGGTTGAGGCACCGAAATTAATTTTACGTGTGTACACCAAAATTAGACATGTTGGAAATGTAAATTTTGTTGTGAAAATATTTGGGCCATTTATTTTCAAAACTACACCTCTTCTTCTTTCAGAAAAAGAAAATTGAACCTTTCCATAACCTGCAACAAGCTGAAAAGGTGCCGCGTAATCTTCTTGCTGACTCATGATCTGCTTGCTCATTTGTAAGTTCCTGCTCCATCTTCACATACAATTTCCTCTTTTCTCCTTTGTGCTTTCTATCTTGATCTTAAAAAAATTTATACAATCTTTGTTTTACGAGAAACTGACGTTGAATATTTTGGGAGCAATGACAAAAAGTTGTTCATTCTACATATGTTAGCAGAAGAAGACCGGTTTTCGACTAGACGATGCAGTTATTACATCTGGAGGCAATGGTTTCCCATATAAAATGAGTATAGGGTTGAGTAGAGGAAATAAATTGCAAAATGGGCTACTACATTAGCTTTTCCAATGGGAAACCAATTTACAGGTGGAAATATGGTAGCTGTAGGTATATATGCTTTTCTTCCCACATAAATGGTCACTAGATTTCCATTTATAATACAAGTAGACTTTTCACTGGTTTCATCCAGAGAGAGCATCATTTTCAACAACAAATGGAACCAGGGAATCCTTAAGTGTATCCCATTCACATTTTGTTCGACATTTCATTCTTTGATAAGTGCTAACTCACCTATACTTTCAAAAATTTGGATTTTTGGGTACCTTCCATGTGATATACCTCGTTATCCACAGGACCACATCTCAGACAAGTTAGAGATGCCATTAAGGTTCAATTGAAAGCCAAATATGTGATTTTATGTGACGTTAGCTTTGCTGGTAAAAGTTTATGTAAGCCAACTGAAGCTTGGAAAATACTCCTAGCTACTTTTAAACGCATTCCGGAGAATCTTTCCCTTCATGGGACCTACCACCCTGATCAACAATGTCAATTGATCTTTCTCTGCTGTCCTTAAGGGAATGAGAATCCTTCCCTTCATGGTGCCTCTTAGCTTTATTGATTGCCTTGATTAATCTTTCTCTACTGTCCAATCTTTCCATGTCATCCTTGTAAGAATGAGAATCATTACCTTCATGTGATCTCTTAGCACGTTCAAGAGACTCAATTGATCTCTCTTTGAGATCCCTTAGTGAATAGGACTCCTTGGTTTCAAAGGACCGTTTCACCTTACTAGTTGCAAGAGTGCCGACAGGTATTTCTCTGCGATCAACTCTGCTCTCCCTTTCTCCATCATGGGACCTCCTAACCCTATCGCCAACCTCAACCGAATGCTCTCTGCCATGATCAAGAAAATACTTACCCTTTTGACCAGTTCTCTTAACCTATCGTCTGTCTCAACCGAGCTTTATCGATCGGCCTTCTCAGAATTTTCATAAATCTTTTCTGCTTTTGTACTTTGTCAAGCTCTGTATCTATCTGCAACCTTGTAAGCATCTTTATTTGTCTTTCTGTTTGAATCACTCCTTTTCTCTGCTATAAAATTCTCAGCCGAAATTTGAACTCTCATATTTTTAAACCCTCGTCTCCTCAGAAAAATTCTTGCCCACGATTTTAACCCTGTACTAATCCAATACTGTACTTTATAGAATAAATTTTCCTTCTTAGAAAAGATATTTCAATGACATACCTGGTTCGCGCGAGGTTTTATTTAACCCTGTTCCAGTGCACGGGGTTTTATAGGCGCACCGATGCAGTTTCGTAAGATCGTGGTTTATGTTTTGGCGTAGTGTTTTATGACGCACCGGTGCGCTACAGTAATAAGACACACCGGTGTGGGTTATGATGATAAGCGCACTGGACGAAAAACCTGAAACCTCTGCTAGAAATGGCATACTGTATAAAGTTCCTTTTTTTTGTATGTAAGATCATAGTAAAATAATGATAATTCTAAAGTACATGAATTTATTTGCATTATTTTCCAAACTTTATTATGTTACAAAAATTCATATTATTCTAGATTTATTATTTTACAATTATTTACAAATTTAAAAATTTTAATAAAATCATTTCACATTAATACAATTAGAATTTTACAAATATTTTACATACAATTAGAATTAGAATTAGAATTAGAATTAGAATTTCTTTACAATTTCACATACAATTATGATTAGAATTACAATTACAATTTTAGAATTTTACATACAATTACAGTTAAAATTTAAATTTAACAATTACAATCATTTTAGAATTATAAAATTAAAATTTTACAAATATTTTACATACAATTAGAATTAGAATTAGAATTACATATACAATTACAATTACAATTTTACAAATATTTTACATACATTACAATTACAATTTTAGAATTTTACATACAATTATAATTACAATTAAAATTTTACAATTTATCTTATATACAATTACAATTAAAATTACAATTACAATCATTTCACAATAAATTAAATATTACAATTACAATTAAAATTTTACAAATATTTTACATACAATTACAGTTAAAATTACAATTACAAATACAAATACAATTTTACAATTTTACGTAAAATTAAAATTAAAATTTCAATTACAATCACAACATAATATTTAATAAATATCATGATCATTAAATATTAAATTAATTAATTAACATCACAATCATGATAACTATCATACAAACATCATATTCGACTAAAAAACACATTCAAATTTGCTAACATCATCGTGATCATGATCATCTAACAAAACACAATTAGCATTGTATAACATCATCACAGCGCAAACATCAAATATACATCTCATGTCAAACTCATGCTATCACATACACATCTATCTACAAGTTGCACATTAAATGAACATATCTAACATGACCTAACAATATACACATCATGATGATCACCAACATGTAAATTAAGTACAACTGCAACATGAACATAAAAATAATGGACTATATATATATATATATATATATATATATATATATATAACTGAATAATGTTAAAGATATACAACTGTAATATAAATGTCATGGATCAGCTGGTGGTACAACATCAATAGCAGTACTAGTGGAGGCCTGCTCAGTCAAGGGTGCAGCCTCGATAGTCGATGGTCTAGCCTGCTCATGATCATGAATACTACTGGATGCTGCAGGCTGCTGACTGGACGTGGCCGATGGTCTAGCTTCATCTCCATGATGACTGCTGCTAGATTCTAGTGGAGGTTGCTCATCTAACATGGTGCAAGGTGAACGATCATGAGATGATGAGTCGCTACTCCCAGACTGTCAATCACGTGTTGCATCTCGACCAAGCCTATAACATGCAACAGTCCTCCTCAGCTGCGTAAATAAGGTCGTAGCTCCTACGACATGCCGCATCAGGCTGTACATGTCACGGGGCATGCCTCTCCACATCTGCAACAACCTACCATTGGCCTTTATGTCTCTCATATGAGTGGGCATGATGCCCGCCTCAATAATAAATGCAGTGAGTTGGTCGCCCAACTCCATCCTGTATCTAGTATCAAGTCGACCGCGCCTAGAAAAAGGTGGTATCGGCGCATCAGTAGGAGCAGATCTCTCTACATCAGCCTCCTAATGATCCTCGGCATATTTCATGCCTTGATCGTCATCAGGATCCACACCTGGATCATGTGGTGGTGCCGGCATGTCCTCTCCATCAAATTAAGACCCAATTTCTGCAAAATATATACAAGTACACAACAATAATTAGACAATTTCACTATGCAATTTAATAAAAACAAGTTAAATAACATGTTAGAATAAATTTAAATAGAACAATAATATTACCTCTATCATCTAGCAGCTTATCATCTGTGAAGAGGATGTTGGCACACCCTCGCCAATCCAATCTAGCATAAGGACAAGGGACCATAATGAAGGGATGCAACTCGTCAACATTGGCTATAAACTCCAGTGCATCACACAATATCCTCACTGGAAATATAGTCTTGTCCCTCTTGGGCATCATCTGCCTCCACATGTGCATATGTGCCTCGAACATCGACCTACGAGGCTGCCGAAAAAAATTACGCCTCGTCTCTGGAAACCTCTCAAAAAATAAACAAAAAATCTCTTAAGAAAAAGGGAAATTGACCCTCCCTTGTGCATGAGCACGACATCTATCTAAGGTTGTACATAATTTCCACAAAAAATGGTAAACCACCTGACAAGTCGTGGCTCATGTACTAAAGAATCAAAGTAATATAGAAGTGAGCAAATAATGTGTTTCCCGTCACTGGTGTTGTGTGAAATGGTCGAAATCAGAAGTGAGAGGAACCTCACCTCCTCACTACAAAATGAACCAATACATAACTAACCTCCGGCGACCTGAAAATATGAAGGAGACAGTACATCTGCTCCAATGTATCTCTGGGAGTACACTAACTAACTCCCTGCTACATAGCCAGCTGGAACCTCTGGGAATGAGGGAAAATCCACCCCTCTCCTCGATAGCCCTGTCATGAAATATATGTCCTCCTCAGTGGGTGTGTACCACTGGTTAGGACCAACCTGGAAAGCCTGTCGATGGGCATTTCACCTGTGGATAAGATGTCTCAAAAACACACCATGGCCCTTTAGGGAAGTAGCCTCCTCATAGAACTTGAGGAGGCCTACTTGCCTTAGGAGCCCTTGGGTAGCTGCTGTAATAGGGCGAGGGTACGCATATCTCTCCCTCTCTCGTGCCTCCCACAGGCGAACCATGTCGTACTGCTCCGCCAGGTGTTGTTGTTGTTCCCCCTCTTCAGAATGAATGATTGACATATTAAATAACTTTTTTTATTAAATGAGACATGTATTTAGGAATATACATATATAATTTTTTTTGGAAAAAAAAAAAAACAAAACAGTTGGTGCACCACAAAAAAAAATCATGCACTAGTACCAGTGCGTATTTTTTTTGTTGTGCATTGGTGGCGGTGCCCTGGATGAAATTAAACACACTGTAGGTGGTGCACCTAAAAATTTTCAGAGCCCCGTTGACTATGTACGGTGTTAGGAGTGCGGTGCGCTGACTAAAATCTACGCCCCGACATGTATAGTTCGGTCTGCGCACAGACCTTTGGACTTCATTACATAGTCAATGGTACGGTATTTTACCAGGCCACACCATTGACCCTGTCGAAATGCCGAATGCGGTGCACTGAAAAACATAGCCACCCCGGCGCAAATATTTTCGTGAATGCACTACGTTGCCACTATTCCACATGGTTAATGGTGCGGCTGGCTAAGTGACCACACCACACTTTTTTTTTTAAATTTTAAATAATGTGGTGCACCTTTTGGTACTCCCTCAGACATGGTGTGGATACCATTAGCATCAGTTGTAGTGCGGCCTGTAAATTTTACAAGAAGCACCGCTTACCAGTGCGAGCCAAACGGCTCGAGTGTACCGCACAACAATATATTTTTTTTCTTTTAAATGGTTAATTTTAAGGTTATTTGAAATTATAATCTGCTAAAAAGATTAATTATGGAAAAACCAGAAAAATACCTGTACATTTGGGTGTCGAGGAGGCATATTGGCTGTAGAATTTACAAAAGAAAATTTGCCCACCGTTTTGAAAAATGAAAGCTGGAGATTGGTGGGAAATGCATAGCAGCAGTGCATGCAATGGGTGTAATGGGAGCACCGATGTTAGGGTAACTCATCCAAGGATAAATTGGACCAGTGCTTGAGATCTCTAGAGCACTGAGAAAAGTGAAAAATATGGTTTTTTTGCCGTATTTTTTTTATTTAACCCTGTTTTGATCCACAGGGTTTTATAGGTGCACTGGTGCGGTTTCTCAATACTGCACCAGGCAGTTTCTGTTTTTGCACGGTGTTTTATGATGCACCGGTCCTGAAGAGTTGTAAAGCACCGGTGCTCTACATTAATACGACACACCGAGCGGGTGTGTACAGAGCACATGGTGTTTGGTGTGCCAATGTTTTGTGCGCACCGGTGCGGTTTTGGATGGTAAGCACACATAACAAAAATCATCCACAAAAACCCCTTCCTTCCAACCTCCTCTAGTAACCTCCGCTAGAAACGGATGTCTGGGGTATTTTCATAAGGGGTTCCTCAAAAAAATCCGCCAGAGGGTGTTTTCCTTGTAGTGATGGTAAGTCAGATTCTCATAAATTTTTTTGAGGTTGTTAATATTAATAGCATGCATCTTCACAAAAAATATCTCAGCCAATGGGTTGACGGATCTCGAGAAAATGAGAAATGGTTGTAGGTGAAAGTGGCCACACTGGAATTTTCTGAATTTTTCTGTGTTCATTTATCCTACCTTACTACATTTACCATAACAATTTCAAGCCCAAAAGATGCATGGTTTGCAATTTATGATCAAATCAATTTCTGCCCTATTTCACCTTTCACACTACACAATGTTGCAACAAAAACATATGCCACGAACTCATTTTAAGGACAAATTGAGTGATTAGAAATGGAAACCATGCATTTTTACCTTTTCTACCACCACATGCCTTCATAATCCCATTTTGATGAAGAAAAGGAGTTGTTGTGAAAAAATATCGAAATCTTCCCTAATCTGTTCAAACTGGTGAAAAATCAAAATCTGCTTTTAAAAACCGCTAAGAAGTCCAGGAAAATTGCACCTTTTTTTTAATTTTGTCCCCCCCTTCCTCAAATTATCATATTCTGAGAAAACCCAGAAGCTCAGAATTTTTTTATTTCTGTTCCAACATCTTCCAATATTTGTACCAAAACTTCCTCTGCAATGAGCTACTACAACAAAAATAGGGTGCTACAGCAATAAGAAACTGCAACTTTCCATAGTTGTTGCAAAGAATGTCAATTTTTGCAGAAAAATATTTTCTCTGATCTTGAACTATTGATTTTAATTCTGTACTGCATGCTAAAGTAGAAACAATGACACATACTGGATATTGTCTGAAATAGGCCCAATTTATTGTTTTGCTTGAAAATTAAAATTATAGAAAAAGTGTTTTAATGGTGCCATCATGCTGATGTTGAATGAAAAAAATATGAACATGTTGCTACAAGAAACCAATAAAATTTAGTGTTTCAAGTTGTTGTTGATTCCATAAAACCATTAGTCTTCATCAAAGCCAAAATTCATGGTACAATTCTTACCATGCGAATGAATGTGTAGAAGTCGAGCATGTGAATAAATCATTGGATTATCGATCAATGATGAAAATCATTAACCAATGCGAGACAACTCACCGATAATGTAAATGAGTGTCAAGGTACCTGAGTGCATCTTTACAGGGAAAAGTGAATGTGTTGAAGTCGAGTCACCTGCAAGATCTAAAAATCAAGATACATTGTTGAATTCCCATTGTTGTCAACGAGGAGGCTTGCCATTGATGTATGCAAGTTCCAAGGCACTCCAAATAATCTCTGATATTGATCCTAGATAAGGTGTCCAGGTCGATGGGACATGATCTATTGGAAGGTGGGCCTTAAGGAATCCCACATCAACCAACTCAAGCATAGAACCAAAAATGATTTGAATAAACATATTAAAAGATTGAAACCATCATGAAATTGGAGAACTTATTGTGAACTTTTCTTGCCAGTTTCCTGGATTTCAAGCAAAGCTCATGTCCAATTACGCCAGCAAGCGATTTTTCACAATAGTACTTATTTTTCTTTTTACTTAGTCCTACTCTACTTGAAAAAGAAATCTCATTCAATTATATGAATACTTCCAATGGAACCATGTGTGTAACAAGATGATAGATACACTCATATGTATGTTTGAAATATAGTCTTTGATGTACCAGTATATGAGAGACCAATTGTCTTGATTGGGATGATGTGAGAAGATACTGAAGAATGTAGAACTGGGATCCGATGAATGTGTTGAACCAAGATTCAATGTAACCTTGTATTCCTTGGCTTCTTTCTATCATGTCATGCAAGTCTTTAGAGATTTGATCTCAATTTATAGAATATGGTGATAGGCATGCAAGAAACTTTTCAATCTCAGGTTCCAAGAACTTCTCTTTTTCAATGGGAATCCATGACTGTTGGACGTTATCTGAATCTTCTCTTTTTGGTTGTTATTCAATGGCTGTTGGAGAATCATTTTGTAATACCTCAACATTGTAAGTGGATTGAGGTGTTTTATTACTGGAGATATAAAATGGTTGTGCAAGTAGTGGAGTGGGAATGGATCTTTGGGGTGCTTTTGTGGTTGGTAATAGTAAAGGTTGAATTGAGGTCAACTGAGGGTGATATTGATGTTGTGGTGGAGGTGAATGATATCGATAACATTGATGATGGTATTGAGGATAGTGATGAAAATATTGAGGATATGGTGGATTTCCTTTGTAGGGCCTTTGCCAACTTTGCTTCCAAGATTGGTTTTGAGGTTAGGATTGAGATTACCAAGGTTTCCAAGGTTTGTTTTGAGGTTGGGATTGAGATGTCCAAGGTTTCCAAGGCAAGGGTGTTTTCCAATTACTTTGAGATTGTTGTGCATAACCCTGAAATTGAGAATTGAGATCTTGTATCATACCAGGTTGATGAGGCTGCCCTGGTCTTCTTGGAGCTACATAAAAATACTATTCCAATATTTGATTTTCTTCCTGGTAAACTCCCTTTAACCCTGGTAATGATGGACAATCTTTATTAGTATGTGGTCCTGCATAGATGTCACAAATTTCAATGTTATCAAGTGGACATTCATGAAAATCATGTTTCTTTCTACATTTAGGGAAAAATATAAACGAAGTAGCATTCTCAACTTGTTTCTTGTTTTTCATTCTTAGCATGTCAATTTGTTCATTTAAATTACCAAGAATGTTTAGCAAATTGTTAAGTTCAGTTTAACTTACCAATCCTGATGTTGACTTACATACTCTTGCCATAAATGTATCTTGAGGGGATGTTACATACTTTTCTTTTTCTGTTGTATATTCTCACACAGTTCATAAATATCTTGAAATGACAATTGAGATACATCTCCTTTTCCCACCAGATTAAGAAGATCAATCCATTCATCCATTATTGCATTTAGTAGGAGATTTTTTAATTTGTTTGATCCTAAATTATGAAATTTAGATCTTTTGATATTATAAGTAAATCTCTCCACTAAATATTCTAGGCTTTCATCCTCTTTTTGGTTCATCTTAAAGAATTCATTTCTAAGTTCATGGTGTATGCAATAATCTCTATATTTTTCCAAAAATACTCTTTTCATATCATCCCATGTCCTTATAGAATTTGTTCCTAAAGTCATGGACCATATAAGAGCTCTATACTTAAATGTTGCCAGAAACAAATTCAATTTTTGAATGTGTAATGAGTAGCCATAAGTTATAAAAGTGACTTCAAATTAAAAAAGAAAATTTTTTGAATCTTCTGATCTCATACCTTTGAAATTAGGAAGTACATATGGAGGGATTCTCTTCATATGACCATTGACATCAGTTTCTTGAATGGGAAATCCAAAAGGATCTTCCTCATTTTCATCGTATTTGCCCATTTCTTCAA
The DNA here is from genome assembly GCA_034641835.2 of Pinus albicaulis. NCBI lineage: Eukaryota > Viridiplantae > Streptophyta > Pinopsida > Pinales > Pinaceae > Pinus > Pinus albicaulis. The sequence goes on from CM076573.1 coordinate 133,905,274, forward strand.
CCTCCTTTATCACATATTCTTCTACCTGCAAAAATAAGAATTCATGTTGTGAATGTGTGGCTCTTACTACACCATGTGATATAGTGGGTTTGGTAGGTGATTTAAGTTCTTTTTTGTTTTTTCTCTAATGAAAAGAAAAGGGCTCCTATTTACACTTCCCTGGAAATGACGCCAAAATGTTTGTCAATTTAATTGTATTAAATTTATTTAATAAATTATCGACCAAAGTTGGTAAAGTTGTGAAGTGAAAGTGCAAGTCCACAATATGTGCTATAAGCCTATTTTAATTCAGTTTATTGGCGTGATGATTGAATTTGTAGATATTTCTTCCAAGGATGTTTTTATTCTTATGTTCCTAACGAAATAAATTTTAATTACAACTAACTTCTCAAAATCAACATGCTTTCTATCCTACAAAAACTGAAACAAACCTTATCTATCTTAGGAAGAAACCTTAACTAATCTGTAGTTTTTTAAAAATTATATAGTCTAGTGTACGAAGATAAAATAAAATTCTAGAAAAGGGAATTTATCATTTTTATGTTTTGAAATGAAATTTTATGGCAATGAAACTTGTAAATAAATCACTATATCTCTTGAAAATAAATCACTCATGAACTAAAAAGAACACACTTATATGCTGAAAGGAAATAACTCAATCACTAATAGTTTGAAAATAAATCACTCATGAACTGAAAAGAACACACTCATATGCTGAAAGGAAATCACTCAATCACTAATGTTTTGAAAATAAATCACTCATGCTCTTGAAATAAACCACCCATGAAGCTGTAAAACTACTCCAAAACAAATCACTGCTTCTCTATAAGTAAAACTATGAATCCTCTGCAATTTCACAATTCAAAAGGAAAAATTGATGAATCTACATCAAATGATAAAACAATATTTATGAAAGCATCTGCATCAAATAACAAAATGAAATTCTGGAAGTAACTACAAAAAATGACAAATTGGAATTTTGGAAAGCTCTATAGAAAATGACAAAGTAAAAAAATGAATTTAATTACATCAAATGATAAAATAAGAACATGAAAACAGCTACATTAAACACATAAAATGCAGAACCTTCACTATTTGCAAGGGCCCTCCAAAAATACATTGTCAAATATTTACACCAATAGTTTGTTTCACATCAAGTCTTCAAGGTACTTCTTCATTAAAAAGGAATGAAAAACAAAGTTTTAAAACTTCACAATATGCTTCAAAAAATTAACCTCTTCTCCTTGTTTCAATGGAGTGTTTATATAGCGGTTGCAAGGTAACTTCATGGAGATTCATATGACTATATATAAGAACTACGTGTACGCTTATTTTCCACAAATTTTCTGAAGCACAGTCCATTCCAACCTCGGTTTTCTTGAGTAGGCATTTATTGACACATGGGCGCAATGTTTGCTCATGCAACTGCAAAATAGGGCTCCAAAGAACCTTAAATATCTCCAAAATGGTAATGAGTTTGGGAAAAATTCTCACCAAGAACTTAATTGGGCCTATTCTTAACAAAGCCCATGTTTTTATTTTGCGAGATTCGATTTTATTTTCTCAGAAAACGCGTTTGAAGTTAACTGGTAAAAACTACTGTGATTTTCCCTTGATCTTTGCCTGGAGGTACATATGTGCGAGCTGGGTGGAGTTTGACCAACAACAATCCATATTGGAGATTCTAGAGACAATTTCCATGTGTCAGATTTCATTCTAGAGTGGTGCTACTACCTCAACCATGGAGACAGATGCGGAAACTGTAGAAACTTGAACTGTCAAAATATCATTAGTAAAACCATGCATAATTTTCTTTAATTCATTAAAAATAATAGAAATAATAATAATAACCCCATGTAAACATGTGTGCTAGAATTTGGTGCGTTTATGAAGAAATATGGTTAAAGATTATGACAATGGGTGAATGGAATGATGCGAAAATGGATGGTTTCATCAAAAAAATTATGACAAATTGGAGGCTCAATAAGTAGCTATGAGAATTTCGTAGGAAAAGTACATCAATGACATGATTATGTCTGTTGGTGTCACCATTAATTCTAGAGGGTAGATTTTTACAAATATATTGTCATTAATGTCAACTTTAGTGTTTTCATTGATGGGTAAGGAAGTGCATATGTTTTTAGTAATGCCCAAGGATGCTCAGGTGTATCCCTACCCTAGATCAAGTAGTAAATGGTCAAGTAAGATGAGAAAAAAAAATTTGGTGTTTCCATAGCTTGGAATGAAATTTAGTGTTTCCATAGCATGGAATTAAATTTGGTGTTTTACACAAGGAATAGAATCAATATATAAGCCAATATGGTATGTGATATCAGCCTAAGCGTGGTGCCAATATATAAAAATGAAGGCACTATGCTAGTATATAAGCATAGGTAGTGCATAAAGGCAAAGACCGTAACACTAAAATAAAATATTTTTCTACAAAAATCACATTTTTAATCCATGATTAATCCTTGATCAAACCCTGATTAGTAGATACTATGCTAGGTCTCGATATTACTAGTGTAGTCTCTTATTTTTGTTAGTGTAGCCCCTTTATTGTTATTTTTGTACCCCTGTAGTACCCATATTGTTATTATTGTGCCCATAAAAGCCCACTATTGCTATTTTTGTTCCCTTAGATTATTATTGTTAGGTCAGCTAGGATTATATTGTGACCCCATGGACTCCTATATATAGAAAAAAGGTTTTTTCATTTGTATCATCCACTAATTATTAATTTATGTAATGTAAAGGAGGCTTCCCCATTGAAGAGGTTGATTTCTAGGTCATCGATCTATCTTTTATTTTATTTTGTGAGCTGGTTTCATAACATTTGGTATCAGAGCATTGGATTTTAGGGTTTCACTGCTTCAAACAGGTCATCATGGAAATTTTCATATAAATTATTTTCTACAAAGGTTCAAAAGACAAAAAAATCCCATTTGCATAGAAATATTAAGGAAATTCCTGTAAAAACTTCAGATCTTGGTTCACAATATTTTTGGAGATATGATCTGTGGAAGTTAGGATTTTCACAAGCTCCTAAATTTCATCTCAAAGAGGTGACATTCATAAAATATTCATAACTCTCTATCTGAGTATCAGATTGGAATTTTGTAAAAAGTGGCTAGAAGTACATATACTGTAGTTTCCTGTATATATATTTCAAAGCCAAAGGAGGAAACATTGACACATGGCATGCTATACAAGTTCTCTCTACAGAGCTAGTCCATAATTGGGACATTGTGGGAGATTGGGTGATGCAGGGGCATTAGGCTAAAACAATTTCCATGCATTTTTGTTAGACTTATGGGTTTCTAGTTTTCAAAAGAGTTAGATTTTATGTAATGAATTGAGTAGATTTTAATTCCTTTTGATTAATTTTAAAGAGAATTGTAACTGCCCTTGCATGATTAGAGGACATGAGAAGTCGATTAGAATGTGAAGAGCCAGTTTAGAGAAGTTAGGGAGTTAGTCTAAATTTAGTACTTGGAGGGATTCAAAGAGTTTTGTGAGTCATAAAAGGATCTGAATCGATTCTTTAGCAGTTTTTGTATAAAAATAAGCCTAAAAGGCATAATAGACAGACCGGCAGACCTGCATAGAGCTGCATAGAGCTAGAGAGCCAGAGAGGCAGAGTACGGGTTGCAGAAGGGCCATTCAATTGAAAATCTAGCCAAATTGGAAGCTGTAAGTAAATTCATCTGAGTATATGAATGTATTTGTTTCAGTACGACATGAGAATTAATGGATGTAATTTCTGTATGGTTGAGCTCTGAATCTCAATAGGCAATGTATAAGAATGTGTGATATATGCTCTGTAATTGGGGTCAATGTATTCTGTGTGTCATTGGAGAAATTGACATTCATTTCGATGTTCTGATGTTTATTGAATGAGCATAAATCGTTGAATTGAAGTTCTGGGCATTGAGGTATTGATGGATAAGTGAAATATAGTGAAAAGGGGGCAGATATTTATAAGGAATTCGTGTACGAAGTCATAGATAAATTCTCTGTATAGATAGAGTGAGGGTTTTTGTAGAATCCCATTCGCTATTGACGTAAATCTGTGCAAAGGATCTTTGGAATCGGTTTTTTCAAACCCACAATACAGTAAATCAATGGAGAGATTTGTCCCGTGTGAGAGGAATCATGGTCCCAAAGCATTTGAATCCACTTCCATGTGCAGGAATTGAACGATGTGTTAAATTCTGGGGGAAATGAAGGTTAGAATATGAAAAGGCGAAGTTGAAATAGACTGAAGGGAGGCGGAATTAAACAAGCGAAGGAACGAAACTATGAGCGAAAAGGAATGGAACCAGGAGAATAAATAGAAAAGGCAGATTTGGAGAAACCAAGAGTGGTCTTCTCAAGTTTTTAAGCGGTAAGTGGAATGTCCAAAAAAAATGCGATATCACTCACTAGAGGACGTGTGTCCTGGAGTGGTTTATGAAAACCACCTTCTTCGCATTTTTTTTACTGTTAAAGAACTGTGGGGAAAGTAATTCGATTTGCGTCCGGTCAGCATTGTGAAGGATCTGACGGCATTCGCAACAGCAAGTTGTGGGTTCGTTAACGGAACAGTGAGCACTTGTTCCATTACAATTTCTTTAATTATTGTTGTGTGGGCCCGACGGATAGTGGAGCTGGCACTTTAATCAAATGCTGTGAGGGTTCCATATAAAGGTATTGATGTCATATTTAATTGAAATATAGTAGATATATAAGTGTGGGCCGAATAATTAGATATGTTAAGGTTTAACGTGCGGTAAATGGTTTTGTGAGGCCAGTCCAATATATATAATGGTTGTAGATATAAAATCAATGCTCATTCAATACTCCCATAAAATAAATTCTGGATATATCGGGTAAAATATACGAGGTTACATCAATTAAAATGATGTGCGTTTGATAAGGAGCCGAGTGCTTTAAGATTTATAAGCGCTTCTAAATATTACCCATATTGGAGCTGATTGGGTTTGGTGAAGAGAGCACTTGACATGCATTGTATGGTTTTTAACCATTGATTAAAGAAGCTTCCGCACAACATTACCTTACATTGCAAGTTCTAGAAATTTGAACATTGTGAGTTTTCCCAGATTGTTTTAGTTTATTTGGAGGGAAATTTGGGATGCATTGTGATGCACCAGAGAGTGGGGACTGTGGGTTTTTACCCCGGCATTAATGTGGTATTAGAGCTGGAATAGCTCTTTGAAATTTAAATTTTTAAATGCATGTGTACTGAAACAGCGAAATAAGTTTGGTTTTTAAATCTATTTAATAGAAATTGCACATTTTATTAGGTGGGAAGTGAAGGTATTCAGATTTCCAGAATCTGAATTTGGAGACCAAGAGTTTTGAAGATTGCAGCAGATAGAGATGCATTGCAGGTGAAAGAAGAAGAAAGATCATTCAGGGATCTTGGAAGGTGAGTTGATGAGCATTATTTGACTCTGGTTTGAAGGATTTGTTTACAGAATGCAGGGTGCAAGCAATTGACGAAGGAATCTCATCAAGAGCATATCACATTTTTGAGAGCAGTGATGAAAGAGTCCAACAGAGGATTCTGAAGTAAGGAAGAAAGTGTGGCAGAACCTGGAGGATTCCCAACAGAGTTTGGATGAAAGAAGAACAGATGCGTTCTTGAGAGAAGTTGCAGAATGAATCCTAGAGAGAGCAGAAGAGAGTGTTCAGAAGGTTCCAGCAGAAGGGGACCAGTACTTGCCAAAAGTCGGATCCGGAGGAAAGGATTGGTGAGGTAAGTTGCAGCAAGAGAGCTTGCTATTGCAGAGGCTTAGTGCAGCTTGTGAGTGAAGAACTCATGGAAGATAAAATGGCTACTGATAGCCATAGTAGAGATTGCAGAGGTTCTGATAGAGGCCACAACAGAAGAGTGAGGGAAGATGCCAAAGCAAATGGCATGAGGAAGAAACTCACTGATGAAGAATATTGGAAAGAGATAGCTGAGATCATAGAGCAGTTCAACAAAGTGGAATTGATGATAAAGGAAAGCCAGAGAGTGGGTTGGCTCGTGAAGAAGAAGTTGAAGTGGCCGAGGCTACAAATGAAGAGAGAGAAAATGATAAATGCTCAGTTGAAAGAGAGATTACTCAGGATGATTGAGTATCTGGAGAAGGACTTGAAGACTGAAACATCAAGTGAGACCAAGAGGTCAAATGGCCTTACATCTGACAAATTTTATATGTTTGCAGGAAGAACATATGGAGAATTCCAAACTGCTGATGTTGTCACTAAGGAAGAAAATGGAGCAACTAGATGTTTTGAAAATGTCCATGCACAGTTGGAGAAAGGTTCTGCTTTCCAACATATTGGAAGCAGAGAAGATTTATATTGTGATGATGGCCAGAAGCTAGAGGTTGGACATCTCGAAGAGACTGAAGAGAAGACCATTGAATAATCTCTGAAGTGTATAGAAGACTTGGAACAGCAGGGAGATTTGATGATCAAATCATCAAATGAGACCATGGGGTCTTATGTTTTTACAACTGACAAGTTCTGTGTGAATGCAGGTATTGAAGAAGACAGATCGTATGATGAAACTGTGGTAAATGAAGCTGACTGTTTCCAAGCAAGATATGATGATTATGTTTCGGATGAAGATCATATTGAATTGCAGCGACAAAAGGAATTCATTAATTCCTTTTTTAATGAAAGGGATTGCTTCAATGAGGATAAGAAAGCTATGTCTGATGAAGACCAATTTGTTATTAATGCTGATAATGACAAAAAAAATTTGTTAAATGGCCAAGGGAAGAGTGATGGACAGATAGCTGAAGTTATTGCAGATATGGGAAATCAGAATTCTATTCTGATGAAGGATGAAGAAGTAGTGATAGCAGGAAACTTGACTTGTGAAGACAGTATGAATTTTTTCCCAAATGAGATGCTAGGATTGTGGCATGAGTTCAGTGTTCTGGAGCAGAGGACTGAAACACAGAAAGAAGGTGTTCAGATTGTAAGGGCAGAGATGACTGAGGATGAGGAAGTTCATTTTTATGAACTAGAGCAGAGAGACATCCTTGAAGAGGATGATGCAGAGGAGAGACTAGCTGACAGTCTCAATAAGGATTGGAATCAACATACTGATGTGCTGATAGAGAAGAAAAAAATTCCAAGACAACATAATGTATTGCTGGCAGAGGAGAGAAAGGCACTGAGGCCTTGTCATTTTTGTTTTGACAATTGTTTTGTGAATCATGCAGATTCTGTTGATGTTGAAGGGAAGTTGACACCATTGGGAAGTCAATTGAAAGAGGAGGATAATTCTGTGGAAATGTTTAATCCATGGAATGAAGAATTTAAGTTTCTGAATCAGCAGGATTCAATGCAAGAGAGAAAGCCTCAATTTCAGAATTGGGGATTGCAGAATATGAAGATACAAAGGAATGAAGACAGTGAAGATTTTTTGAGTCTCAGAAAAGACTTAGAATTGCAGAAAGAGGAATTGGTGATTATATCATCAATTGAGACCATTGGGTCTTTTTGTTTTGAAACTGATAATTTGACTGTTTTTACAGGGACTGCAGAAGACAATCCATCACTGGGAGTTTTCATAAAAGAAGAAGAGTTGTTGCAGAAGGAAGATGAGACAGTCAGGTCTCATATGAAGAAACTTGTAACTGGTGACAAGGAAGAGTTGATTTTTTTGAATATCCAAGAGAATATTGTAAGGAAGACTTCTAGGGCTGCTACAGCAGTAGAGAATCAGATTTTTACTCTGATAGAAGATGAAAATGCAGTACTTGAAGAACTTGATTTGATTTCCAGAATCAATCAAGAAAATGGAAGACAATTTCTGAAGATTGTCAAGAAAGAAGAAGAAGAACATGCTGAAATCAGTTTGTAGCATATTGATGATATGGTTATACAAGAGAGATGGCTGAAATTTTTGCTGAAAACATTTGGAGCAGAGAATGAAATGGCAGAACAACATCTTGGAGTGTTGCTGGAGGAAATGTTAGAGCAACAAATTGAAGTGTTGCTAGAAGAGGAATAAGAGACACAAAGATTTTATAATTTTGACGTTTGTCTTATGATTGTAGTACTGAAGGAAGGAATAAGGGATGTTTAGTATAGAAGAAGAGAAGAGATGATGATGATGACTGGAAATTTAAATACTAGTCTGAAGAATTGCTGAAGACAGAGAAGGAAGAAATTGTCATGAGTGACAACCAGGAAGACTTTTTCTGTAGCAGAAGACTAGAGGGTATGGATGATTGGGTGGCAGTAATACGAGCTACAGATATAGTTGAAGCTAGCACAGGAGCTAGAAATAGATTTAAATCTAGTGCAGTAGTAAGAACTGAACAAGTAAAAGTTTAGAAAGCAAAAGCAGAAGTAGAAGTTCAGCAATCAAGATGGAGCAGTATCCAACAGTCATAAGATAAATTAGATCAAGAAATTGAATTTATGAGAAAGCTTATGGTGAAAGTGTCTTAGAGGAAGACATCAACAAGAAATTAGAGAAACAACAGCATCAAGGGAAAGACAGTCAGACTGTGAAAGCTTAGCAAGTGGAAAGATGTAGAATAAGATATGGAAGCCTGGTGAAGTACAAAAGAATGTTTCAACAGATGATCAACTACAGAATAAAGTGTGGGATCTAGGAAGACAAGGATGAAAGCACATGATCAGGAGATCATGAATCTTTTTAACCTGGGGAGTCTAATGCAGGGGCATTACGCTAAAACAATTTACATGTATTTTTGTTAGACTTAGGGGTTTCTAGTTTTCCAAAGAGTTAGATTTTATGTAATGAATTGATTAGGTTTTAATTCATTTTGATTAAATGTAAAGATAATTGTAACTACCCTCGCATGATTAGAGGACAGGAGAATTCAATTAGAATGTGAAGAGTTAGTTCAGAGCAGTTAGGGAGTTAGGCTAAATTTAGGACTTGGAGGGATTCCAAGAGTTTTGTGAGTCATCAAAGGATCTGAATCGATTATTTAGCAGTTTTTGTATAAAAATAAGCCTAAAAGGCACAATAGATAGACTTTCAGACCTACATAGAGCTGCATAGAGCTAGGGAGACGGAGAGGAAGAGTAGGGGTTGCAGAAGGGCCATTCGACCGAAAATCTGGCCAAATTGGAAGCTGTAAGTAAATTCATCTGAATATATGAATGTATTTGTTTCAGTACGACATGAGCATTAATGGATGTAATTTCTGTATGGTTGAGCTCTGAATATCAATAGGAAATGTATAAGAATGTGTGATATATGCTCTGTAATTGGGGTCAATGTATTATGTGTGTCATTGGAGAAATTGACATTCATGTCGATGTTTTGGTGTTTATTGAATGAGCATAAATCATTGAATTGAAGTTCTGGGCATTGAGGTATTGATGGATAAGTGAAATCTAGTGAAAAGGGGGTAGACCTTTATAAGGAATTCATGTATGAAGTCATAGAGAAATTCTCTGTATAGAGAGAGTGAGGGTTTTTGTAGAATCCCATTCGCTATTTATGTAAATCTATGCAGAGGATCTTTGGAATCGGTTTTGTCAAACCCAAAATACAGTAAATCAATGGAGAGATTTGTCCCGTGTGAGAGGAATCATGGTCCCAACGCATTTGAATCCACTTCCATGGGCAGGAATTAAACGCTGTGTTAAATTCTGGGGGAAATGAAGGTTAGCATATGAAAAGGCGAAGTTGAAACAAACTGAAGGGAGGCGGAATTAAACAAGAGAAGTAATGTAACCATGAGAAAAAGGGAATGAAACCAGGAGCGTAAATAGAACAGGAGGATTTGGAGAAACCAAGAGTGGTCTTCGCAAATTTTTTAAGCAGTAAGTGGAATGTCCAAAAAAAATGCGATATCACTCACTGGAGTACATGTGTCCTCGAGTGGTTTATGAAAACCACCTTTTTCGCATTTTTTTATTGTTAAAGAACTATGGGGAAAGTAATGTGATTTGCATCCGATCAGCGCTGTGAAGGATCTGAGGGCATTCACAACAGCAAGTTGCGGGTTCGTTAATGGAATGGTGAGTGCTTGTTCCATTGTGAATTCTTTAATTATTGTTGTCTGGGCCCAAAGGATAGTGGAGCTGGCACTTTCATCAAATGCTGTGAGGGTTCCATATAAAGGTATTGATGTCGGCTTTTATTGAAATATAGTCGACATATAAGTGTGGGCTGAATAATTAGATATGTTAAGGTTTAACGTGTGGTAAAGGGTTTTGTGAGGCCAATCCAATATATATAGTGGTTGTAGCTATAAAATCAAATGCTCATTCAATACTCCCATAAAGTAAAGTCCGGATATATGGGGTAAAATATATGAGGTTACATCAATTAAAATGATGTGTGTTTGATAAGGAGCCAAGTGCTTTAAGATTTATAAGCGCTTGTAAATATTACCCATATTGGAGCTGATTGGGTTTGGTGAAGAGAGCACTTGACATACATTGTATAGTTTTAAACCATTGATTAAAGAAGCTTCCGCAAAAAATTACCTTAGATTGCAAGTTCTAGAAATTTGAACATTGTGAGTTTTCCCAGATTGTTTTAGTTTATTTGGAAGGAAATTTGGGATGCATTGTGATGCACCAAAGAGTGGGGACTGTGGGTTTTACCCCGGCATCATTGAGAATAACTTTGTCTTCAATAATCCAAATCAGGTAAGACCTATGGAATTGGAAAGAAGACTCAGAGGGCTACTACAGGACTGAAGATCAAATATTGGGGATCTGATATTATAGAGATAAATCAGTTTCAATATCGAGCTCCTCAATAGAAAGAAAAAGGTTTGTATTTTTTTTAAATTTCATAAGTATTGTTTGAAAAAATAGTTTTAATTTATTGCAAGGGCATATTGAAGCATAGATATCAGTATTGGGTTCTAAAATTCCTCCTAAAAATAATTCAACACCCATTAAGCCCTCATAAAGCTCTACTATGACTCATGAAGAGGAAGAAGTGCAACATGATATATCAAAATTAGGAGACCAAGTGCAACAAATTTTTCTCTCGCAATAAGTAACCAAGATGGTTTGAAGAAATGCTTGGAAGATAAGATGGATGGTTTGAAGAATGGAATGGAATCTAAGATGAAGGGTGTGGAAGCTAATATGGATGGAATGGAAGATAAGATTGATGGTATAGAAGAAAAATTGAAAGGAAACATGGAAGACATGAAGAATGATCTAAAATGAGACATGGAAGGTTTGAAGGAAGGTTTGACAAAGTTGCTGCAAGAAATGATTCCTAATGGCGAAATGGTAGTAGAGGAGACTCATGATGAGAAAAAAATAAATTTTAATCATTATTTCATTGACTCTAATGTTGGATTTAAGACCCTCCATATTTCAAAGATTGATATGAGGAAGTTTGATGGCAAGGATCTAATAACATGGATACTACAGATGGAGCAATATTTTTATCTCCATAATGTGAAAAACACACAAAAGGTATGCATTGAAACTCTATATTTAGAACGAAATAAAATTTTATGGTATCATTTTTTTTGCTCTCATAAAATAATTTTCACTTGGTAAATTTTTACGGAGGAAATGATAGCACATTATGAGGATACAAAGAGAAACACCTTCTTTATCCAATTGATAAATATCAAACAAAAGGGTTCAATGGTGGAGCACATTGAGGAATTCCAAAAATTGAATAGAAGGTTAACTGATATTCCAATGGAACACAGGATTGATGTCTTTATAGGGACTTTAAAGGATAACATGCAACATGAGGTTTGCCTTTGGGAACCTAATTCATTGGAGAAGACAATCAAGTTGGCAAGAAAAATTGAAAGAAAAATTATGGTGACAATGAAGACTACTACTCACAACTATAAAGATGAAAGAGTTTCTACTCCTATACTTCCATAACCTACAAAGATGAAACCACAAAAATTGGAAGAAAAAGAAGCAAAAGGGCAGTACTACAATTGTGATATAAAATACACTAAATGACATAAATGTGCCGAGAATAAATTCTTTTAAATATATTGTGAAGAGGAGGAATAAAAGGAACAATAAACTTCAAAAGAAGAGGATATACACCAGGAACCAACCCTAGAGAAAAAATAAATGAATCTGGCCATATCGTGTAATGCAATGGCATAATTACCACTCCTCAAAATCTCAAGATATAAGGAAATATCAAGAAGAAAAATGTAATAGTGTTGATTGATTCGGGTAGTACCCATAATTTTATCAATTGTAAGGTAGCGAAGGAATGGAATTGATTACTATACCTAGCACTACAGTTTCAAGTGATGGTTGCAACTGGAGGAACTATAAATTTCTCTGGAAAGTGCCATAATATCAAGCTAACCATAGGGGAATATTTACTGAATATTCCAATGCTCTCCATTCCAATGGGTGGTCATGTTGTTGTACTAGGAGTACAATGGTTACAATATTTGGGGATGATAGCTTTTAAATTTCAAGAACTTTTCTTGAAATTTATTTGAGAAGAAAATAAAGTTGAATTACGGGGTATCACAGGGAAGCTGGGAAAGATAATAAGCTCTAATGTCATGAAAAAGCTTCTAAAAAAAGAACAACGAGGCGTAATTGCGCAATTTTGCTCACTAGAAGTTCCAACATCAAAATCATCTATTTCTCGAGATCTCCAAAAATTCTTGGACAATCATTTCAAGGTGTTTGAAACTCCCAAAGAACTACCACCTATTCATGATAATGATCACGCTATTCATTTGATTCCAGGAAGTGTTCCTCGAAACATTAGGCCTTACAAATATCCTTAGGTCCAAAAGAGCGAAATTGAACGTATGATTGTTGAAATGCTAGAGGTTGGTATAAGTCAACCTAGTCAAAGTTATTTCTCTACTCCAATAGTATTGGTGCACAAGAAGGATGGATCATGGCGCATGTGTAAGGATTATAGGAAGCTCAATAAGCTCACTATTAAAGATAAACTTCCCATTCCTGTGATTGATGAATTATTGGATGAATTACATGGAGCAATTTATTTCGCCAAGTTGGATCTTCGTTCAGGATATCATTAAATTAGAATGAATACTGAAGAAATTTTGAAAACAACATTTAGAACTCTTGAGGGTCATTATGAATTTTTGGTCATGCCTTTTGGCCTTATCAATTCACCTTCTACATTTCAAGGGTTGATGAATTCCATTTTCAAACACTTCCTTAGAAAATTTGTGTTAGTATTTTTTGATGATATACTAATCTACAACAGGTCTTGGAAGGATCATGTTCAACATGTTGACAGGGTGCTCAAACTATTGGAGGAGAAACAATTATATGCAAAAACCTCCAAATATTTATTTGGAGTACAAGAGATGGAATATAAGGGTCATATTGTATCTCCGGAGGGTGTTAAGGTAGACCCTAACAAAATTAAAGCCATTAAGGAATGGAAAGTCCCCACAACCATAAAACAATTGTGAGGATTTCTGGGGTTAATATGGTATTATCGAAAGTTTGTTAGTAATTATGGGAGAATAGCAACACCTCTAACAACATTATTGAAGAAATATGCATTTTCATGTATTCTTGAAGAAACTAAGGGCTTTGAACATATTAAAGAGGCAATATGCCAAGCACTAGTCTTAGCTACGACATACTTCACAAAAACCTTTATTGTGGAATGTGATGCCTCAAGAAAGGGAATTGGTGTTGTTTTAATGCAAGAAGGAAGGCCCATTGCTTGTGGAAGGCCTCCAATCAAAGGAAATTATTTACAAAAATATATTTATGAGAATTAAATGTTTGAAATACTACATGCACTAAAGAAATGGTGGCCTTACCTAATGGGAATACACTTCAAGGTAAAAACTAATCATGATAGTCTTAAATACTTTTTTGAAAAAAGACTATCTTCAGAAGAGCAACAAAAATGGGTTGCAAATATGTTGGTTTATGACTTTGAAATCATCTACAAAAAAGGGAAGCTAAATGTTGTTGCATATGCACTCTCAATAAAGGATGAGGATGTGGAAGCATTGCTTTGTGCCATTTCTAATATCCAACTTATTTGGATAATCGAAGTAAGGGAGGAATGGAAGAATGACGAAGAAGTGTGGAAACTCATTTAAAATTTGCAACAATATTTTAGTACATCTGATACATTTAGTTGGAAAAATGATTCCTTATGGTACAAAGATCACTTATATCTTTTTAATAATTCCCAAATAAAACACAATATTATTTTGGAATTTCACACCTCTCCCTTAGGAGGACACTCAGGATTTTGAAAAAATTACCATATGGTGAAGAAGGATTTTCTTTGGGATGGCCTTAAATATGATATTCAAAATTTTGTGGCGGAATGTTTGGTTTGCGAGAAAAATAAAGTTTAGACAATTAAGACCTCGGGTCTTCTACAAAATGTTGGGTGTGGAGCCTGATTATCTTGTTTCCTTGATGCATCACAGCGTTGGACCCCTATTCTTAGTGGGATGGCAAAGCCTCCCATCATTTGAACATTGTCTGAGCCTTTCATTAGGGGGATGATCTGATGGTAGAAGCTATGTTTAATTTAGGGTTTTCTGCCCTAGAAGGAAACCCCTCTATTTTATGAGGGTATTGTATTGTGGCTGTGTATTGTATGAGTATTATGAGCAAGAAAATGAAAGGGGGGTTGTGAAAGAGGGCAAAGGTTATTACATCAGATCTGTTGTAGGTTGTGTCGCTTCATTTTGCTGGATAATATAAAAGAAGGACTGGCTGTTCGAGGTGGATGTAGCCCAAATTGGGTGAACCACGTATATCTGTGTCCATCTTGTTTTATATGTTTTTTGTGTTTGTGTTTTCACATATTTTATTTGTTCCATTGATCTGTAATATATAATTTTCTAACAAAAACTTTATCCATAATTCCAATTCAATGTCTGAAGGAGGTTTCAATGGATTTTATCACAGGTTTACTTAAGTCCGAAGGAAAGAGTGTCATCATGGTGGTAGTTGATAGACATTACCAAGTATGCACACTTTTGTGCGTTATCTCATCCATTTAAAACAAGTACAGTTGCTATTGAAATTAGGGAAAAAATTCAAAAGCTACATGGAAACCCAAAGATTATTGTAAGCAATAGAGATCCTGTTTTCACTGGAAATTTTTGGATGAAATTATTTTCTTGATTGGGTACTCAACTAGCTCACAACTCATCTTATCATCCTCAATCTGATGGGAAAACTAAGATAGTGAACAAATTTTTGGAAGGATATCTTCATTACTTTGTATATGATAAAAAAACACTATGGGTCAAGTGGTTACCTCTGGCTTAATGGTGGTATAACACATCCTTCCACACTACAGCAAAAATAACCCCATTTATGGAACTTTATGGATATCATCCACCATCCATCACATCATATATAAGAGAAAACTCGAAGGTTCAAGGAGTGGAAGATCACATCGAGCATCAAAAAAAAGTTCTCCAACTCCTAAAGGATAACCTAAATTTGGCACAAAATCAAATGAAACAACAGGCATATCAACATTGCAATGAGATAAGTTTTTATGTAGGTGACTGGGTATTTTTACCACTACAACCATACAAAAAAAATGTCCCTCAAGAAAGCTAAGAAGGATAATAAATTATCACCAAATTACTATGGTCCTTACAAGGTGTTGCAAAATATTTTTACTATGGAATACAAATTGGAGCTTCCCGCATCTTCCCTAGAGCTTCTCGCATCTTCCCTAGTTTTCCATGTCTCATGATTAAATAAGGTTATAGGTGACAAATTTTCATTTCAAACAATATTGGCAGAACTTGATAAGGAAGGAGAAATTATATTGGAACCTGAAGTAGTCATGGAAACGAGAACTCGACAACTACAAAATTGATCAATTTAAGAGTATCTCATCAAGTGGAAGAACTTACCCACTGAAGATTCCACATGGGAGGATGCAAATTTTATACAGAAGCATCTAGAACTACTCAAGCATTTAGGACAACACTTTTTTGAAGGAGAGGGGCATGTTAGGTCCCTATATTATTAATGTAGTCCCTTATTTTTGTAAGTGTAGCCCCATTATTGTTATTGGTCTGTCCCTGTAGTCCCCATATTGTTATTATTGTTCCCCATACAGGCCACTTTTGTTATTTTTTCATCCTTACATTATTATTGTTAGGTAGGCTAGGATTATATTGTGACCCATTGGACTCCTATATATATAAAGGAGGTTTTGTCATTTGTATCATCCAAGAATTGTTCATTTATGTAATGTAAAGGAGGTTTCCTCCTCGAAGAGGCTAATTTCTAAGTCATTGAACTATCTTTTCTTCTATTTTTTTAGTTGGTTTCATAACATACTAAATGGTTTTATAAAATGTGGGTCTCTTACTGGGGTATAATGATCAGGAGCTCAGGACCAAGTGTCGTAAAATGGTCAAAAATGAAGTTGCTCAGAATTGCTCCGAAACAGATCGACTGGAAAGTGCTCGGCGATACGATCCCAACGCCGCAAATGGCACTCAAATCCGTTGCCGTATGCAGAATATATTCAGCTTCAAAGATTTGTTAATTTCAATTAAAAAAGGGCAAATTGACTTTATGAAAAAATTTTATTAAAAAAAAAATATTCCACAGAATATTCTGGGAATATTCCATGGAATATTCCATAGAATATTCTGGGGAATATTCCGGTGGCATCCAATCATCGGGCGCCACGTGGCCAACCCGGAGGCCGCCACGTGGGCCCCCAAGTCGGAATGAAATGGCGCGTTTCAAAAGTTTATATATGGACTCGGCAGGGTTTGAACCCGGGTGGCCGCGGTAATAACCGAGCGCCTTTACCGTTGGGCCACATGCCCGTTTGTTAAACCATTGGGTGGAAAACGCAATTTGTTGCGTAGTGGTGGGGCGTGGTCCTATGGACCCGCGCCCGGAGCGGAACCGTTTATTAAAATGGTTATGCAATTTGTTTAAAAACGCGTATAAAACTCAAGTCATCCACCTTTTTCGACGGGCTTGGTCCCATGGGACTTATCCACTAGCCCCCCACGGTTGGCGGTAATTTCGGCGGTCGCTCCAAATTTGGCGCCATTCCCTATTTTGGCGGTGCTATCTGTAGTTGCTTCAGATTTAACTGGAGTTTGTTTAGTGTAACTGGCAGTTGGAGTAAAAGTGCCATAACTTTGGCTAGGAGAGGCCTTTTGATACGAATTGTTTTTTGATTTTGGGTCTCTTCGACCTTCTGAAGCCATTGGCACAGGTTTCACAGCCATCTGAGGTCGTTTACAGGTGATTTTTCTTCGTGGAAGTTCCAGGAGCCACTAGGGCCAAATCAGTTTGTGAGCTGCATTGGGAATTGTGCAGCCAGTGAATGTGGAACGAAGGTCATTCCTGAAGTTTTTCAGCATTCTGAATCCATTTCTACAGCTCTTTTTTCCTTTTGAGGCATTCTTCTCACTGTTTAGCTTCAGGGAAGCTTTCAGGGCCACTAGGGCCATTTCAGTGTTGGAGCTGTTTGGGGGCTATGTTCATCCATTTTTGGTGATTCAAAAGCCTATTTCTGCTATTTTCGACTTTCTGAGTCTAATGGCAGAGGTTTCAGAACCAATTGAGGTCATATTCACCTCGAAATTCTCCATTCAAGTATAAAGGACCACCAGGGCCAATTGGGGAAAACACTGTATAAGGTACAATTTCACTGTTTAGTGTTTGGGAAAGAGCATGTTTAGCTAATTCCTATCTTCTGATTTTGTATTTACAGTCAGATCTGTCTTTAGAGACACTCATATTCTTGTATTAGCCTTTGTAGCATTTTTAATACAAGAGGACAAGCCTAGTTTGAGAGGCTTGGTCCAGCAGATGTAGCCCATAGGGGGGGTGAATTGCTTTATCATTTTGATGTCTTTATTTTCTGAAGATGATATGCTAAACAAAACTGATATAAAGTGTTAAACAGCAAATATACATAACTTGCATACACACATAATCACCTACTCAGCTGCAGAAAGTTATTTGTCTTATTCCGCAAGACATCAAACTTCAAGTATGTGTATGTCAAAGACTTCTAAGTGTTCACTTCATTATTTCTTTAGGAAGAGCCTGTAGAGGGCCAGGTAGCCTCTGGAACTCATCCTCTCTTTAGAGGTGACATGTCCGGTGAATGCCCCTACAGTCTATCTCTGTATAAGAAATAAGAAGTTTTCACATTTTCAGAGGTCACTTGGAGTGTTTAGCTCACATTTGAAATTATGGGAAATGGATACCTTGCACCCTTAAACAAGTACATTCCATTACCAGATCATATAATATCATTGGACACTAGATGATTTTCCGATTGAGCATCCCGATATGATGTAAGACCAGGTATGATATAGCAATGGTGGGTACCATATCAGGGTACAAAATCACCAAGCACATGATGGCGTATGGTATAAATATTATACCAACATTTGGTAGGATGTAGAAACAATATGAATTGATAGTGGTATGATGTGTCAAGGACATGATGTAGCACATCCACGTGGATGACACATGGTAAGAACAAATTTAGTTTTTGTTAGCTAATAGGGCTTTCGTGAGTGACACGTGGAAATGTCAAATGGTGATACATATAAGAGGACATGGCAGATACAACATAGACTAGTACAAAATGTCTAATTAGTTACTAAAAAATGACTAAAATTTGCATACAAATTACCATTTTTCAGTGGGTGACCATCAATAGCTAATTTATAGTATCTTATAACGTGACCAACGTTTAGTCATTTTTAGCTTAGTCATTAATTTGTTTTTTCAATTTTATCATTTAGTAGTATATTTAGTCATAAATTTGGTCTATAATTTAGTCGTTCATTTAGTCATTAATTTCCACAGTTAATGACCAAATATACAACTAACTATATTACTATATTATCACGTGAGAAAACCAATTAATTACCAAAGAAATATGACCAAAATGTTGGTTGTGTTGTAATATACTATAAATTAGCTACTAATAGTCATATATGAAAATTTTATTCATCGTTCGAAACCAATTAATGACCAAATAAATATGACTAAATTTTGGTCATGTTATAAGATACTATAAATTAACTACTAATATTCATATATATGAAAAACTTAGTCCTAGTCATTTATAACAAATTCATCATTTGCAGTAGTCATATATCTTTTTTTGGTAGTTTCATATTCATTATATAAAATAATAACTTAGTACTTTACAATCATTTCATTTACTTTCATTAATAATCATTATAAACGACTAATTTAGTCGTATATTCATTTTATTTGTATTTGTCATTAAGGGCGGAAACGTGAAGCTGGGTTACACTTTTGTGAGAATCGGGGGCCGAAAACGTTTTTCGGCAATAGTTCGGCCGAACTCGTGATTCCGTTTACATTGACGGCACACTAACGGCGTGGGCAAACAGAATTTTTGCTAGAGATTGGAAAACCGGCAACAAAAGTTCGACCGAAATTACAACAAAAGTTCGGCCGAACTGTGAGTTCGGGCGAACTTTTACTTTTAAAATAGTTCGGCCGAACTAATTTCTATAAATAAATCGCCCGTGAAGTTGGTTTGTTTATCGGTTTCATTATTCCCGCGAATTTCTGTCACTGTCGCTGCTATTCGGGCGTTTTCGCTCCTTCCATCAGCGATGTTGCTCCTCCCGTCCGCGCTGTTGCTCCTTTCGTCGGCGTTGTTGCTCTTTTCATCAGGTATGTTAGACCTTACCGTTTCCAAATTTTTCACATATATTTGAAAAATTCTTCACTGGGATATACTGCCTCTTATGTATTTTATTATTCTTCACTATTTTAAAACTCTTTAAACTTCCTTAGACTATCCGCAATCTGCATACTTCATTTAGAAAAGCTAATCTCAATATAAAACGGGAAACTGATGTAGAAAAGACTGAAACCGAAATTTCATAGGCCTTTCTTACCTGAATTTCAATGATTTTGAAGGCAAAAAGACAGTCTAGTTAGACTACTGCCATAAATAACATCATGAATCGTGTACCTACACTGTCGTTGAGGGAATATAAGGATTTATTGTTGCTATATCTATTTCATTTCTCCTTTTTAGATATGATGATTATTTATGTATGCTTTAGTCAACACAAGTGACTCTCCTCCATGGTTTCTTAGGGCCTCAGCCTCTCAGCACTCTCCCTTGAGACTCGGCCCCACCAGCCTCACCTACACATTTCTCCTTCTGACTACCACTTAACGTGATGCGCAACACCCTTACTACCAGTTATATTGATACCTCCGCTCTTTGTGGCTCTCCCGGTCCCATAACACTCCTCCGCACAATCGACTCCACTGTTAGAATCCCCTCACAAAGCTCCCACAACACTCCTCCATATCAAACATGATGATTTAAAACATATTTTAGGATTTTGTAGACTTGTTAATGCACAATATTCATCATACACAATATTCATGACATGGAAATCACCTGGGATATACCATTGTGGGTATCTATTTGCTCATTACCTTATTTTCATGAAAAGGCACAAAGTCGAGGTCGACCATGGGGGAGATATATCACCAAATACATGTTTGTTAGTTTTCTGTGTTGTTGTAAGTTATTGTTGCAATTGGTTCCAACAAGGTGAAGTGGAGCCTGGCTGGCTAGCCTCTATAGAATTCAGATACTATAGAAACATCAGACTGTAGACTGCTCAGAAAGCTAATCTCAACAGAAAACAGGAAACTGATCCACACTATTTTCAAACTCTTTAAACTTCACACTGAAGCCCATCAACATATTCGTACTGAATCTTACAAGAATCTATAAACTGTTTTCAGAGATTTCCAAGTTATTCCTTATCAAAAGAGCCACAGAAAAGGTATATAAATATAGATAGAATTACTTCCTTTTAGGCCGACCAACACTTTGGCATGTAGGCTGACTTGTAACACATCATAATAGCTCGATTTTTCAACATTGATGTAGAGCTGAAATAAACCATTGGTTCATGTTTTCTTTGACTAGGTCTGGATTTCTGACTGAATCTATATGGACATTTCTGTCTAGTTAAATACCCTTCCGTTTGCAAGATTGATTTATCTTTTAAGACTTTGCATTTGTGTGTTGTATGTATCAAAGATTTCTATTCCCAGTTTTTCTATGCACATCAATTCAACTGCACAAACAATTAAATCTAATTTAATATTATTGTCTGCTAGAAGTTAGTTTATATTTTAAAAATGTGCAGTGTTGTATGTAGCAAAATATTCTATTACAGGTTTTGTTCTACATATGCATTCGGGTGTTTTGAGATATCCTTGTGTGTTAGGTTATTTATGTTTTTAAATTTTGCAATGATATGTTGTAATCTTTTTATTACAGTTTTTGGTTTGCATGTTCATTTTGGCTGCAGAAATATTCTCTCCATCATAATATCATTGTGTTTGATATCTTGATTTATGTTTTAAATTTTTCACTCACATGTTTTATCATTTTGTAGCAAAGTATTTTTATGCCTGCTATATTAGGCTCTCTCTTTTCATTGAGCTGTGTGTATGGTATGGTTTCATTTAGACCATTTTCAACCACAATAGTGTTCTCTGTCATTACTGCAGAAATAACAAGCACATGTTAGACATTATCATATTCACATAGGCAAAAAAGGGTTTCCCTTAATTTTACATATTAAAATGTCTTTGAAAAGTTATTTCTATTTAAAATAAAAAGGTGAAAGATTAGTTTCAGCAATTACTAGAACGAATAGATGGTAAGGCCCACAGCAACAGCTGCAAAAGCAATGCAATATAACCAATCAACCTACATCAACAAAACATATGGTCTTGAATGAGCTTTTGGACTCTTTAGATGTAAATGTACAATGTGGCAATGTATCTTATATAGAACTTTAATCCATGTGCTTAACCTTAACATTGACACAAATGGAATACAATTTTACTCACTGCTTTATGATAGAAAAATATGTGGATGAGTATTGCCCACATATCCGAAGTCAAAAGGGATAGATTAAAAAGGGACGCTCCGGTCATGTCTGTAAAATATAAATTAAAGAAGCATGAAATATTAGTAATGCAAATTAGATATGCGTGTACCAATTATGTTCATATAACACAACAAATAGATGATTCAATACAAATGTCACATAGAAGTCATATTTATGTCATGGGCCTTCAACGTAGATTATATATCTAGCATTACATTAAGCTATAGGAGATAAATCAAAAAAGCATTTGAATGTAAATTAAACATGTGTAATAATTATGTCCTTTAGTTCAATAAATAGATAATAATTTGCAAATGCCATATCTAAGTTATATTTCATCTAAGTAGCTTTCAATTTAAACTTATATCTAATGTTAAATTATATAAAAGAATAACAGTAATCCAAACTTCAAAATAATATTTAGAGTTAGTATAAAATGTTACATATAATTTTCCTGCGTGGAAAACATAGTTACCGAGAGTTCAAAACTCATGCATTTGAATACAAAGTGGGTATATGAATGAGCAAGTAGATTTTTTCTAGAAATGAGGAAGTGAAGGTTGATATAGAGCCACACAAAATTGCAAATTCATACCTTAACAAAATTGTTAGATATTTTTAAAGAAAACGTGTCATATAATCAACTTTCATCGAAATATATGATAAACTCAACACAATTTTATGAAAAATAGTATACCATTTTTTACATTTCACATAATACAAATAGATAAATATTACTTAAGTATTGTTATAAAGATTTAACTACCCATCAAGAGATGGCCAAGTGATTGAGACAGGGAATCATCACAATAAAAAACCAAGTACAAATTGTAGTAATCCTAGAATCATGCTTTACATAAGGTAAAATTGGGGAACTCATGACTTACTATGGATAAAAAAACATTTGTACCCTTACCAAAAAATATATGATAAAAATTGGCAAACTACATAAGCTTAAGCTTAAGGGGATATAATCCTTTTTGCTTTCCATATAGATAATGAAAATGATTGTTCCAAGTCTCATGTTGCTTCTCATGTTACTTTATAAACCATGATTGGAAAGAAAAATAGGAGGGCAGAAATTTAAGAAATATAAAACATAATGAAACACAACGTAAGAAATAGAGAACATAATGAAACACACACATACATATCTCTAGACAATCAACACAATTATTTTCCTAGGAAATCCTTATGAGAGACAAGCAACCCTAAAAAGTAATGATGCTCTAGACTCCTTTTTCCCTATGAAATCCTTATCGGAGAAAAACAACACTAAAATGTAAACATGCTCTACATTCTCTTTTCTGGTATGGAAAATATGTAAGTACAAAGAAAGAGGTAATCTCTTTAGAGTTAGCTAAGACTTTTGGCATGTAAGGTTGCTATAAAAACTTAACTTCATACATTTTTCTCTCTAACTTCACACTCCTAGTTGTATTTTCAACTATGGAACAAAATACGATAACACAAAATGGAACTCTTATTCCTCCTAGTGGCCAAGTATTTAACATAGCGTGATAGCCAACTAGGTGTAAGATTTGACTCCGTCAACCATTAACGAGGGTTGTGATTTTAGACCTTTTAGAGTCTTGTTAAAATTCCACATGTAGCTAGCTTGCTATGCATGAGTAATGGGGCTAAAATGACATTCTCTCATACCATGGTGGTCAACATGATAGGTCAACTTACTAAAGGCATAAATTTTGAATGAACTTAATTTGATGTTTTTCTTGCACCATTTGATATGCCTTTAAGTGTAGAATAATGGTCAAGATTTCGGCACAAGGGATAATCGTTTGACCCCCAGAAATGTCATTTAATACCTCAAAATGACTCCAAAAGGTTTTAGACCCCAATTCTCTACCCACCATTAAAATGACCCTACAAGTTGATTATTTCAGTTTTTTCACTCTATAAGCATCAAAATATATGACAAATAATATAATTATCCAATCTAGATCATTATTTAATAATTTGTTAAAATTATGAGTAAGATATACATCATGGAATTTAAATAAATAGCGTTAATTCATTGAACACCCTTGTACATTCTTTATTGATACTTTGAAAGTAATACGTTTTGAAAAATAATTTGTTTTTTGGATTCTTAAGATTATGTAACTTTCGAACCATAATTACGAATTTATTTGTTTTTTTAATATATCATTTAGTTGCTAAAAGTTGAAGAATTTATGTTGGTAAATAATTAATTAGGTCTATTTAAATCATTTACCACTTTTGGGATTTTTTTTTTCGTGGTTTCATTCATAATTTCACTTTTTTGCAAATTGTCAATTTCAATTTTTCACACCACATGTGCACAATCAAAGGACCTAAGGTCTTTCCCCTACCAAAGTATGTTCTTTTAAAACATGTTTTCTTGGTGATATGGGTGACTTAGAAATGATTGGGAGAGCGAAATTCCTCATTTAATACACAATATGTTTGGTTCATGCCATTTGATTCTCATGATTAGGTTGTAATCATGAGGCTCTCGCTCAAGAGTGGACCTTCCCAAAATCTTGTGACATCTTGTCACAAACAAAACCATCAAACTGAAAAACACATCATGCAAGAAACATAGCTCGCCGAAATATCATTTTTCTCCTTCAAAGAAAAAAAATTCACATCATCTGAATATCTCCATGTACTCTTACATATTGGTGTACAAAACCATCAACCAAACACAAGTCGACAAAAAATGCCTCTTCAAACAATTGACTCTCAAGTCAAATAATAGCTCATGTACAAATTTCCATATTTGTTGCATTTAAGTGTGTCAACATAACTCTACCTTCAACATCTTGCTTCATGCAACATGCATCATACTTTGAATTTGCAAAGAAATTCATGAAACATCAAAATACATGCAAGGCCTTAATTGGATAAGAAATCTACCCATCCGTTACCAAACCATTTCAATGGCGCTTCTTTTAGCTGCGCTTCATCATCATGTGAATCATCTTGACCCTCATCGATTATGGAATCCTCTTTCCCATTCTTTTCATTATCTCTTTCCACCTTCTTCAAATGTTGTGGATGACTTGTTGGATACAAAGTCCAACACTTGTCTACAAGGTGACCTTTCTTATGTCAATGAGTAATAAACAATTGCAACTTATTTCCAACATCATTTTCCTTGTCCAATGGGCCTTTGACGTTTTTCCTCATTTATTTAGAAAGTTTCATGTGCATGAATATCTTATTCCAACATCTATAAACATTATGATTATTCAAACCACAAACGGAACATGCAAGTTCCTTTCCAAATCTTATGTGAATATTTACCATGTTTATCATAATCAAAAGCAATTTGATTAGAGGCAAATTTATACCTTGAACATTCACCGTTGTCGCCTTCTTGAGGAGGTGAATTTGATGAGGTAGTGGCTCTCCTCTAAATACTAGCAATGAATTCAATGACTCTAGAGCTTTCAACATCCTCTTCTTTTACATTCTCATTAGTTGCATGATTATTAAAATATTCTTGCAAAGTGGGTGTCAAACTTTTCCATTCATCATGAATACAAACTTCACAAGCTTGAGGTAATGAACACAAAATAAAATTCCTTATTGGAATAGCTTCATGTGCCTCCTTGGCTTTGGAGCATTCTCCATCATGTTTTCCATAACCAAGACCCAAATAATTAGGCCCTTCCTCAACAACATTTGGCTCAACTATACCTTGTACTCAACTATGCCTTGTACATGTTTGCCTTTAACCCTTTACTTTCATAGCACATTTTCATCAAAAATTTGGACGTTATTCCTCTAGTGTTTCTCTCAAAAGCACGTACACATTCATTTTGATTAAAATAGTTCGGCCGAACTAATTTCTATAAATAAATCACCCACGAAGTTGTTTTGTTTACCGGTTTCATTATTCCCGCAAATTTTTGTCACTGTCGCTGTTGTTCGCACTTTTTTGATCCTCCCGTCAGCGGTGTTGCTCCTCCCATCCGTGTTGTTGCTCCTTTCGTTGGTGCTATTGCTCATTTCATCGGGTATGTTCGACCTTACCGTTTTCAAATTTTTCACATGTATTTGAAAAATTCTTCACTGGGATATACTGCCTCTTATGTATTTGATTATTCTTCACTATTTTCAAACTCTTTAAACTTCCTTATACTATCCGCAATCTACATACTTCATTTAGAAAAGTTAATCTCAACAGAAAACAGGAAACTGATGTAGAAAAGATGCAAAACCGAAATTTCCTAGGCCCAAAGTAGGAATGAATATATGATCAAACATTGTATAAAAATATTACCTGTGCCGGGAGTGGACTTTTACAACTTCGGAAAGCATTTGGTTCCACATTCATTCCTCCGACAAACGCTGCCTTGTAGATACCATACATATGTCTAACGTTAAAATCATACAAGAAGAGCTTCATTTCGGGCTTCACCTTTTCTACAAGCTCCTTTTTGGTTGGTGGCAACCCAAACACTTTGTATCGGAAACACTCTTGCTTTGTTTGAGAATTACACATAAAAATCAAGCCGACAAACTTATCTTTGCCACTGCCATCTTCATTGTTTTCTTCCTTGCCGCCTTGTTTTTTCTTCTTATTTTGATCAACCTTTGACACAGCAGGGTCAGATAAACCCTTGGGTTTGTTCTCTATCTCTATTTTAACAGTCTTCTCCACAACATTAACCTTTGACACAACAGGGTCAGATAAACTCTTGGGTTCGTTCTCTGTCTCTATTTTAACAGTCTTATCAACAAAATTAGTTGGTGCTACATCCTGCCACATATATCCATAGATTTGTTTTAGGAATTTGTAATCTTCCTTAGACTATCCGCAATTTGCTTCACACTATACGCAATATGCTTCATACTATACTATCCACAATCTACTTCAAAGATGACCGAACAATAGATCCACACTATTTTCAAACTCTTTAAACTTCACACTAAAAGCCCATCAACATATTCGTACTGAATCTTACAAGAATTTGTAAACGTTTTCAGAGATTGCTAAGTTATTCCTTATCAAAAGAGCCACAGATAAGGTATATAAATATAGATAGAATTATTTCATTTTAGGCTGACCAACACTTTGGCATGTAGGCTGACTTGTAACACATCATAATAGCTCGATTTTTCAACGTTGATGTAAAGCTGAAATAAACCATTGGTTCATGTTTTCTTTGACTAGGTCTGGGTTTCTGATTGAATCTATATGGACATTTCTGTCTAGTTAAATACCCTTCTGTTTGCAAGATTGATTTATCTTTTAAGATTTTGCATTTGTGTGTTGTATGTATCAAAGATTTCTATTCCCAGTTTTTCTATGCACATCAATTCAACTACACAAACAATTAAATCTAATTTAATATTATTGTCTGCTAGAAGTTATTTTATGTTTTAAAAATGTCCAGTGTTGTATGTAGCAAAATATTCTACAAGGTGACCTTTCTTATGGCAATGAGTAATAAACAATTGCAACTTATTTTCGACATTATTTTCCTTGTCCAATGGGCCTTTGACTTTTGCCTCATTTATTTAGAAAGTTTCATGTGCATGGATATCTTCTTCCAACATCTATAAACATTATGATTATTCAAACCACAAAAGGAACATGCAAGTTATTTTCAAAATCTTATGTGAATATTTACCATGTTTATCATAATCAAAAGCAATTTGATTGGAGGCAAATTTATACCTTGAACATTCACCATTGTTTCCTTCTTGAGGAGGTGAATTTGATGAGGTAGTGGCTCTCCTCTGAATACTAGCAATGAATTCAATGACTCTAGAGCTTTCAACATCCTCTTATTTTACATTCTCATCAGCTGCATTATTATTAATATCTTCTTGCAAAGTGGGTGTCAAACTTTTCCATTCATCATGAACACAAACTTCACAAGGTTGAGGTAATGAACACCAAATAAAATTCCTTCTTGGAACAAATTCATGTGCCTCCTTGGCTTTGGAGCATTCTCCATCATGTTTTCCATAACCAAGACCCAAATAATTAGGCCCTTCCTCAACAAAATTTGGCTCAACTATGCCTTGTACATGTTTGCCTTTAACCCTTTACTTTCATAGCACATTTTCATCAAAAATTTGGACCTTATTCCTCTAGTGTGTCTCTCAAAAGCACTTACACATTCATTTTGAGAGGAAATTGAAGACAGAAGCCAATAGCTAATTATTTTAACTAACCTTGACTAAAATGAGCTAAATTGTACTTTGATACCAACTTGATTTGAATATGGACAAACTAGTTTTGTTGGGCTATCTCCCTCATTAGTTAAATAAAAATGTGCTTAGGATTGTCTAAAGTTAGCCAATTGGGAAGGGGTTTATGTGTCAAACTTTAAGTGTATTTTGTGAGAAATTTACGAGTTAGTTAGCTTTTAAAAACTCATGTGTACAACAAATAAAATGCAAAATTTTTATTTTGGAAAAATTTTCCCCTCAATCTAGATTATGATCATTGGACATGTAAGAGGAAGAAAGAGGGAATTCACTTTTCAAATTCTAGACCTTGTCTAAACCAAAATAAACTAGAGGTTCGGTTTTCAAATACATTCACTTATTTGGAAAAGTTCTAGCTACCAAAATTCCTTATGCCAAACTACCTCCCAAGAAATCCATTTATTACACCACTGGTTAGTTTTTTGTCTTCCTATATTCTTTATCAACCTCTTCTAGTGATTCTTGAAAGGTGGATACTTAAATCCTTACTAAAAATTTGAGCTCTAAAATGAGAAGACATACAAGGTCATTTTAAGTCATTCCTCTATCCAATTATAAAAACCAAGTGAATATTTCTACATATTGATTTCTGTCCCATAAACTGTACAATATATGTGGATTTGCCTCGCCCTAAGCGAGATGTTTAACAAACATAATAATAGTGAAACAATTAGTGACGTCACCAAAAGATGTAGCCTCTTCAAGGTATCATATCCTCTCATCAAGGTCAACAATTTATTCACCAAACATTTCCTATGGAAATGATGGTTTAAGAAATAAAACTAGACAAAAACCTTCAATGAGAACAACAAAATCTAAAACCTCTTCAAGGTCTTCAATCTACTCGTAAAGTTAAATTGTGTCTTGATCAAGTCCAACAACAAATAAACATTTAGTGACAACACCAAAATCTACAACTTCTTCAACGTCTTCTAAACCATCTTCAAATTCAATATTGTGTGCATCAAATTCCTCAGCAAGGTCATCAATGGAGTCATCAAAACTACTATTTCAAACCTCAATGCCAAAAATAAGTCAAAAGAGTTAAATTTCTCCTCCAAAACCTTCTTCTCTGAGCAAAGCTAGCATGATGTCGTCGAGAAATTCAGTAATTCCACGAGGAAATTTTATCAAAGTTAAAACAAATCCTTTTCATCCATATTTAATGCCTACTTTTTCAGGTGGAACACCTCCAAATTTAAGGACCACAATTCCATAAAATACAACTTTGCCTAATAGGTGTAGACCTAGAACCCCCAACTTTGCATGACATGTACAATTGAAAATCTTATGGTAAGCAGTGTGAGAAGAGAGTCATGGTCACTGAGTTGAGCAAGAGAAATAGTTTGGTATGACAACCTTACTTGTGATAGGTCTAGCTATCAGACTACCAAATTACATGGTAATGGCATTCAAAATGTGATTCCCATTTCACTTGGAAATAAGATGGTAGAGAAAGGTATGGATGAAAGGAGATATCCATCTATGGTAAAGAAATCAAATAGTTCTATCAACTCCACCTTGCAACTCTAAGAGACATTGAATTAAATTTCATCTCAAGGCAGGGATTTGGGAGGACACTCTCAAAGCCAACCTTCGTTATGGCTTTGAAACACATGGTAAGTATCAAGACTTAGCAACCTTATTTGCATAATTTTTTCTAGCATGGACCTTAATGTCATAGCCTTCTTTTGCCTAAAATGAATTCAAATTTCCTTTCAATTTGGCTTGCTACATTCATAATTCATGCTAATGGAACATGATTGTGTTGCAATTGTGATAACATCTGTTGTATGCAGAAGCTAATAAAAAATGATCGAAAATGACATTTTTGCTTTGTTTTTTTGAATATTTAAGGAAAATTACACCAAGTAGCTTCCAGCCTCATATGACCATCATATCAAACTCATATCAGGATATTTTCCAAGTAAGAGCCACTTAAGCAAGCAATCTAGTATACATGACTCTCCAATTTCAATTAGCAGCAATGAGAGTTCTAAGTATGGTGCAAACATTGCTCCAGATTCTCAATGGGGCTTGTTTGATGACAATAATTTGGGGAGTGAGAGAGGGAGATGGTAGGAGAAAAAATTCAAGGAATCCATGGGAAATTTAAAAATATATAACTAATAAGGTGAAGACACTTTGTACCCTAAGAGAGAAACCTGTTAGGAAATGGGTGAAGTTGGTATTACACACCCAATTGGATAACCTTGAGGAGAAAACATTTCTCCCACTTTATTTGTTGGCATAACCTAGTAAGTGTTATTCACTAGCATGTATTTTGTAAAGGCCTTGACCTAGTTCCCATTAAACTCCATCCACCAGGTTGTAGAGGATTCCAAGCCTAATTTCATGAAAAGTAAGTTGGGGATGATCACATTGACCTGCTTGATGACGTGTCTATGAAGATTAACTACCTTGAACTATTTTTTTGCGTAGGGAAAGAGACACATTCCCATGTCTGAGCATGAAAATGTTCTTTGATATTATTAATGCCTCTAGTGTTTACTTCTACAAGTTCTATAGGCAGAGTCTGTAAAGGGCCAGGTAGCCTCTGGATCTCATCTTTTATGAAAGGTGACATATCTAGTAAATGCCCCTACAGTCAATCTCTGGAATGGATCTAAATAGAATTTCTTCATTTTAATATCCATAAAACACAACAAATTTAAGGTAAACTATGTACATGTGTCATTTCTCCCACAAACTAAAGTGTATAAGTGGTAAATTTTATACCAAGTGTGATCCCACCATGTAAAGCACAATTTGGTGAACTTATCATTTTTATAATTTCTTTTTCAATTAAATTTAGTTTCACACATCAATTATTGCTTTGAAAGTTGTGTTTTACATAATTTATGTACACTAAATTACAAATTGATTTTTTGAAATCTATTTTGTGTAAATGTCGACCAATAGATATATATCATGGAGGATGAACGACGAAGATCAGCCGAATCCCATATGGAGGTTCAGGGATCGGGGGATGTTCACAGTATTTAAATATAATCTTAAATCTCCATACATGTGTGTACATACGGAATTGATTTTTTATTAACTTTGTGAGTTAAATTAGTTGTTAATAAGTTTCATATTTTAATTTTTAGGAGGTAAGAGGAGAAGGGTTTCTACTCCATCCATGGAGCGTGGCCATGGTTCAACCGATCGAGGTATGAGTGGTAGCAGGTTGTGTGAAGGGGGTGATATTTATTCCCCCAAAGGCCAATCAACGGCTGCTGGTTCTCAACAGGGTCATTTTGGGTTTGGTTCTCAGCAGCGTCATTCTGGGTCTGGTTCTAAGCAGGGTCATGTTGGAGAAGATGTTAACCAACAACATCAAGGTTGCCATCAATTTCAATATTTTTTCATTAAATTTGTACAACTTTTTTTACACGTGTTTTTTCTAATATACGAAATTATATATATATTGATGCAGAGGCCGAAAATGTTCGAACTAGTGGTCAAAATAGACGCAGGGCAGCCCGCTACATTCAAGAAGAAGGTTGTCAACCCAGCACAACTTATCCGGCCGAGATTACTGATATACCATGGGAAACCAACATGGCGGAATGCACCTTACAAAGGTGTGAAAGACTTCATGCAAAATTGCAAAGAGATCTTGTGGCTTTGTCTCTACCTGTTGAGAGTCGACAAAGCCTTGAAATAGTTACACATTCATTGGGTGAAATGGTAAATGTGTACAGAAATCTTGGGCCAACGACTGATTCATTTGTAGAAATGATCAGAAAGAGAAAAGAAACAATGATCGGTCCCGATAAATGGGAGGACGTAAAACAAAAAGTGACAAAAGAAGTGGCCAATTCAATTTTTAATTACAAGGAAGGGCCAAAAAGAAAAATGTTGAAGGTGCATTATTTCAAGCACCCAGACATAGCTCGTTATTTGTATGATAGGCACCTTGCGGCCTATGGAAGGCTTCCATGGAATGATGAGGTTCCTATTTATTGTGCACAAATGTTTTATTTGGAATTTTTTTTGGGTATGAAACCCAATTACAATGACCTTTCGTTAGAATTTTTTGGCCTGGGGAAAGGTCGATTATATGACCGTAAGGGCGCTAAGTGAGATGTGGAGTTGCCTCGCCCTGAGCCGCCATTGGTGAGTCGATCGTTTCGAGTCGAAACTCTGCGATCAGAGATGGATGCGACTTCTCAAATAAGTCGAGAAGAAAGGGATGTTATGATAAACAATGTTCATAGCGGATTGGGTGGAGTTGATATTTGTTTAAATCGACAAAGAGCACGTGAAAATGCACGTGCCAATTTTGTTTATTGTAAATATGAGGAGATTGACAACATGAATGTTGAAGATCTCCGAACATATGCAAAAAATTGTCGCAATGGTTTGCAAGAATTAATTTTTCATGAGGAAGAGGGCATTGGAACGGTATGTGTTAGTGATCTTAGGGTTTGAAAATATTTTTACATATACATGTGTACAATTTGTAATAAATACATGTGTATGTACATGTATACATTTATTTGTATGTGTACATTAATCTAACAAAAATGTATGATTATATGTTAAAACACCATTTGCAGTTCTCACACATGATGCGTGACGAAAATTTTAATATCACGTTCAGGACCTCTGGTTCAAACAATGCAGATGGGTCTGACCATCAAGATATGTTGGCAAATGTTAGTGTTTTTTAAGTGATTTTAAAATAAATAATTGTGCACACATGTACATGTATGTATATATAATTTGATAAAATGTTTTAACAGATACCGATTCCGTCTGATGTTTTTGGGATGGCGGTACCTTCTTCTTCCTTGGGAGATGTACCTTCTACTTCCTTGGGATATGAGCCACAAGTATGGACAATTTTTCACAAGTTTAAAATTTATGTTTAAAAGTTATATATATATATATATATATTCTACCTCAAAAAGTTCCATTAAAAATTGAGATATATATATATATATATATATAGAGAGAGAGAGAGAGAGAGAGAGAGAGATCTATATTTTGAGTTATTTAAAATTTTTTGAATTTAGGTTCCTATAGAAGATTTCTTTAATCCGCGGACTCTAGCGACAGAGATAGGAACATCCACAACATTTGAACAAGTTGTCTTTAGTTCCTTTTTTTAATATTATTGAAAATAAGTTTATATATGTACACGTGCATTTTCATTTGAAAGTTATATATATATATATATATATATATATATATATATAACTGTACATGTATATTGTACAGTTTACCGCTACAGATGTTCCTTTGGGAGAACTTGTTCATCAAATGGAGAGGGAACCTCATGACGTATTGCATGATTGTTTTGTTATATTTTGTTTTTTACATGAAGTTCTATATATATATATTCTCATTCAATTTTAAAACATCAAATTTTAATGTTCAAGTACATGTGCATTGTGTATGTAGGTTTCCCATGATGCTTCACATGATAGGGCGCGGACTGAGACCTTGATAGGAAAGACGCTAGATCCGTCTCTATTTGATGGACATGATTTGTAGATTTGATTTCAAGATTTAGATGGTCTTAAAATTTGTTATACTTGATACAGTTTGATACTTGTGAGATCTACAATTTTCGGACATATTTTATTACATTGCTAATTCAATTTGTTTTATTTAATTTTTGGATGGTTTTAGTACTTTTGGCATGTGAATGTGAAGTAATGTTGTCATCTATAAATTAATGTTGTCATCTGAACTACATTTGGCATGTTATGTAATGACGTGTTATAATTTGTTTTGTTTTTAAAATTTAAGTTTTGGATGCTTGGAGTACAGTTGGCATGTGAAGTAATGTTGTGATCTATATTTTTTTGTTAAATTAAAAGTTAAAAGTTTTGGATGGTTTCAATCTACATTTGGCATGTGATATTTAATGTTAAATGTTTTTATTGGATAGTTGAATTATAATTGGCATGGCATGTGAAGTTTTTGAAACTCAAGTTTTGGATGGTTTCAATCTACATTTTGCATGTGATATTGAATGAACTTTAAATGTTTAATGTTTTAATGTTGCACGATATATAATCAAAAGGTTTTTAAAACTTAAAGTTTTGGATGGTTTCAATCTACATTTGGCACATGTGGTATAAAATGTTAAATGTTTCTATTGGATCTAGTTGAACTATAATTGGCATGGCATGTGAAGTAACGATCTATATATAATCAAAAAGTTCTTTAAACTCATGTTTTGAATGGTTTCAATCTACATTTCACATGTGATGTTTAATGTTTTAATGCTGCACGATATATTATCAAAAGTTTTTAAAATTTTAAAGTTTTGGATGGTTTCAATCTACATTTGGCACATGTGGTATATAATGTTAAATGTTTCTATTGGATAGTTGTTCACTATAATTGCCATGGCATGTCAGGTAATGTTGCACAAAACCCTTTTGGATGGTTGAAGTACATTTGGAATTTTAAGATTGCTTTTGATCTCTCCATGTAGTCTTGTTTGAATGAAAAAAATTTGATTGGAAATATAAGTCTAGTACATATATATGTTTGTTGAATTTGGTTCAATGTCGTTAATGCACTCAAATAGGTAGCCTTGTCGATTTATTTACATTGTGGAAACTTTTTACCAGAAAATCCAACTACTTTTTCATCAATGCACATAGAAAAACTACTTGGAACAATTAATTGTGCATTCTAGAACATATATATCCAAGACAAGTAACATTTTTCATCAATGCACATTGAACATATCCGACCATTGGACAAGCAAATTTTGTACTAGATTTTCAATCAGGATTAGAGATGTGGGTCAAATCCCACCAAAAGTCGGAGAAGTGCTCCGAGTCTCTTGTCTGAAAGGAATTTTCGTACAAAACTATACTGCAGATGATTTATTTACATTGTGTCCATACTTTTTACCAGAAAATCCAACTAGTTTTTCATCAATGCACATAGTAAAACTAGAACAATTAATTTCATTCTAGAACACACACATACACACACACACACACATATATATCCAATACATATAACATTTTTCATCAATGCACATGTATAGAAAAGCTACTTTCAGTTGATACTAGAGCACGTGCTTGTACCAAAACAATTTGTACATGTGCAAACACTTGCACAAATAACATAAGAAGCTCAATTTTTAGTTGAGTACTGGAAGTTCTAAAACATATTTAATCCAAAGAGAATAAATTGTTGGACAATTCACTCAAAAAAATTATAATGGAATTCCATCTTCAATAATCCGTTCATGATCGGATTTTGACATTTTCCATCTCTTAATTTTTGATTTTTTCTTTGATTGAACTTCTATCAACTTTATGCATGCTACACACACCAAGTGACTATATTGACAACTTATGGAATCAGGTTCATAGTCTTCAAAGTAAACAAAGTCTCCACTTTGATGAGTTTGTCTAAAAAAATAACCTTTCAGTATAATAGACCCTCTGTCATATTGAAATCCATGATCATTATAGTTTTGTAATAATTTCATTTTTCATTCAGTGCAACGCATCAAATAATACTTCACATTTTCATCATTGTCAATAGGTGCAATTACAGCAAAAACATCTCCTGCACAATAAAATAAATTTAACAAATTTATGCATATTTAAATTTATTTCTAGATTTTTAAATCATTAGAAAGTAATTCAAATGTTACCTTCTCTAACAAGATCAGAAACTCGATCACCATTGGATGATATTGTAGTTTCCTCTGATTGCATTTCTTCAAACATTGCAACAGAAATTTTTCCCTTTGTATTTAGCTCTGTATGTTTCCAATCGTTCACATACATTTTTTTTTCACAAACGTCATTGGATTTTGTGTTGTCTATGCAAACATCACAAAAACAAGAATATTTTCTTTTATCCAATGCAAACACATTTCTGGATGACTTTGTTTGAATTGAATGCAATTTTCGAGTCCCTTTTATTGTTTCAACGTCATTTCCAATTGATCTATCTACGTCTTCGATTCCAATATGCCAGAAAAACCTTTATATGGAAAAATAGAAGAAGAATTTGTAAATATTATATCAAAATACAATCAAATATAATCATTGCATGATAAATGTACAATGTTTAAAATTATATTTTCAATATAAATTAAATTGAACGTACCTTCGCACTTCTCTTGATGGGCTAGTCTCATGGCTTAGAGCAGCGATGCACCATTGAACAACTTCTTCAGCGTTCAAAATTCGGCTTGCAGAGTGGTTCATTTGATATCTTTGAAGTGCTTGTTTTATGCATGCTCCTGCACTGTCATGTTCTCCTTTTCCATGGCCAATCTCAAAGAAATTCCAACAATGTTTAATGCAGGTTTTATTATGAAGACAACACAACCAAAAGAATGATCATCAAGATTTGAATTGACCTGCGCATCCGCCTAACCATATCCAATGTTCATTGAATGTTATTCCACGATTTTTCAATGAATCATAAATTTTTCCAAAACAATGTTATACAAAACATGTATCATGTGTATGATCGTCACTGATATAAAAGTGATATTCTTTAATGATATGTTGATTTTCACTCGTGATTTCTATATGATCGACATTTTGTTCAGCATGTCTATATAGAATATGGACGAGCATGGAGACTTGGTCAGAATGATAGTATTCACTCTGAATTTCTTTTTATGGAACAAATGTGTAGTTTTCTGCAAAATCAATCACTGACAAAATGGTCCCTGGTGGAAAAACTTCACGAGATTTTTTGAATTGCAAGTCTTGCCATCGAGCTTTATGGGAATGCTTGGTGTATTTGTAAATTTCTGCCTCAAACTTTCTCAAAAAGTCTATCAGAAAAATTTCGTCTTCTAGTAATTCAATTCTTTTAACACTATTTGCACCTTGAATCAATGTATCGATATATTCATATCTCTTCCATTTCACTTTCATGTTGGACAATGATTGATCATTTATATCAATACGATATTTGTTTTGAAATTTAGTCAAATTTCCACAATCATCGCATTTTTTACCACCAACACATATCTTTTTGTAAAATAGTTCATTGCTTTCTCTTTCACATAGAATTTGAGATATGAATTCACGGATAGTGGAATGAGGAGGTGAATCCTTCCATAATGTTCTACCGAAATCAAGGAATGTGTCATAATATAACTCAAATTCCACATGATAACGGCAACAACAAGTGTCGCGTATGGTGATAGGTTTTACATACCATGGTTTTTGTTGAACAAAAGCACTGAGTGAAACATGAATTTGATGATTCTCTTCTTTGAACTTGTTGAATAACTCTATTTGAGTGGTTTCCAAGAAATATTTTTCATGTTCTTCGTACTAATTTCATGCTATTCTTCTTCGCATCACATGCCTTACACTTGGCGAAACACGCGAATTGTTCTTCCAATATTCATATATTATTTTTTTAACATTTTCTCCAAGTATATCTTTGTATTGTTGCATACAAATAGCTCTCGAACAAGCGAGTTCATCATTTACATCTATTTGCAGCTGAAATTTCCGACGTTTGTGCAAATTTTTTCACGAGGTTGCCAGTGCTCGTGCCATAGATGTTACCAAACGATTCTCTTGAGTACTTGATGAAACCATTTCCATTTGTATTCCTCTACGTACAATTGAAACATATTTCTCTCTAGATCTCTTAATTGACTTTATAGCACTCCTCATATTTTTTATCACATCTTCCTTCATTTTTTATCTTTGGTTGATTTTCGAATATCCAATAGTGTCGTAGCTTCTTTTAATTTCCTTAATGATAGGAAAACTTTCAACATTTGAGCCTAAATTGTCACCCGCTCATTTAAGAAATACTTTTCAAAAATGCAGTTAACACGATATCATATAAAATGGTCAGGTTTTTTATCTTCATATGTGTGAGTGTCAACATTTTCTAACATCTCATTATCGATAGTGATTTCATCTGTACATATTCGAAAAAATAGTACATATTCAATAAATAACTAAATTAATAAATATATCTATAATTTTAATGATATGTGCATGTGTTTGCATTGGATAAATTGCATTGAATCACAAGGTATGTACATTTTTGCAACTTTGGACTGATTAAACTCCACGAAAAGTTGTTAATTAACTGTCGGGACCAAGACAAGAAATTTCAGAATTGAATCTACGTTCAGGAAATATAACTTTTATGGAATTTCATAAACCTTTACTAGTTTTAATTATTTTTCTAATAAAATGGGTGCAAACAATTTCTGAGGGTCATTGTGATTCAGTGAAATCAAAATTTCGTATCTCCCAAAATACATTGTAAAAAAAATTGAAAAATTATCAGGCATTACATTGGTCTGTCATCTCTAATGGGTAGCTTTTAGATTTTTAGTTTATAACTTATATGTTAAGAAATTTCTTGCGTCGCGAAACATATCCAAAATACGCAGTTTTTCGTATTGGACCAGTTCAAAAAATTCTATTAATTATGATATGCATCCATTGGCTTTGTAAATATGACGAAACCAAAGTAGACTTTGTCTAGATTGTTGTAACACATTTTTTTTTCTCAAAAACACAAATTTTCAATGAATACAACATTGCGTCATAACATGACTTCTTATGAATCCTTTGATTGTTAAGAAACACACACTCAAAGAAACGCTAAGTTGACATATCAAATCTGCATAAAAAAATTTCAAAAAATAATTAATAGAAAGCTAACAAAATTTCTCACAACTTTTATTTTTATCGCAAAATGAAATTCTACACATAAAAATTGTTATAGTTTGCAGAAAGTTGAAGAACCGAAAAAAATGAAATTTTTTTCTCAAAAAAGGGCAAAAAGTGTAACCCAAGTTCAAATTTTCACCCTTTAAAACCAATATAAACTACTAATTTAGTAGTTTTAAATTGATTTTGTGTTCATTATTAATAAACATAAATTATTTTTTATGATTTTTTGACTAAATTAAAAAAATGTAACAAAATGTGTATGTTCATCTAATATGAACACACAAAGTGACATATGTTAATTACAATAATACACAATATCAAGTGCAACTAAAAATAATTTCAGCCACATAAATTATATTATATGAAATTTCAAGTATTACAATATGAGTTTCCAAGTTAATATTGGTTGGACTACAATT
Organism: Pinus albicaulis; assembly: GCA_034641835.2. Taxonomy (NCBI): domain Eukaryota; kingdom Viridiplantae; phylum Streptophyta; class Pinopsida; order Pinales; family Pinaceae; genus Pinus; species Pinus albicaulis. Next base: position 133,944,484 of record CM076573.1, read on the forward strand.
TACATATGAAATATTGTTTTATCACTTCAAAACATTATCATTGTGTTTCCAAGGCATTGCAGGTGAATTGACCAACACTGAAGACTTCACCATCAGTCTCTATGTGTGTGGCTCATGTAATATATTGTATTTAAGGGTATCACTAGACTAGTTCTCTTTTCTCTCTCTCTTTCTGCATTTTTCTCACTAGTGTTATTGTTCTCCTCTTTCTTCAATTCCTTCTTCTTAGCATTGACACTGACTTAATCTTTTGAAATGAAAGAAAATATAACGCAGAGTATAAGACATGAAATACAATGAACAATGGAATATAAACTAAAGTAGACTATAAAGGATTTCTATCACATATACGTCAACATCAGTGATGTCAATGCCATTTTTCCCCAGAAAAGCAAGAATACCTTAGAAACAAAGAAAAAATCAGCATAGAAAAAGAACGACTTGGGAACTTAACAACAATAATGTCAGCTAAGTTACATTCTAAAATTATTAAGTTGTAGATAACTTGTGAAAAAAAATGGAAAGAAAAAGAGAACATATTGAATAAACAATGTATGACAACTAGCTGGAAAATTGTGTCATAGAATAAAATAATTCTCCTATGGTTACCCATACATATGGGTGGGTAAAATTCCCCAATATTCCATTATCCTTAGGGTCCAAAGCAAGTAAACCTCCTACTAACATAATGATTGATTTTTTCATATTGGTCTTTCCTCTCCTTTGTGAGTCCAAAGAATAAAAATAATTCCATTCTTAACTAGTTGTATTCCATAGTATCATTTTCACATGTTATCTCCACATACCTACCAAAAATGTTAGATAACAAATGATATTTTGAAATTATTTTTAAAACTATGTCATTTTCACCCCCTTCCAATGTATCTAACCAAATTTACCCACTTTATTTTCTTATTTCATATTCATTTACATCCTCAAAAATATTTGTTTCAAAAACAAAGAAAACCCTAATATCTCCATATCCTAATTCTCATCCATGTTTGCCACAAAACATAGAAATTAATACTCTCTTATGATCAAAATTGCACAAGAATGAAGCTACACAAAATTGGGAAAGTTATTTTATGGATCCATATTAGAACTTGAGAAATGGATGGGACTTGAGCACCTTTTGTGGGACTTGAACACCCTTTTCAAAAATGGATCATGGATCCTTTTGTATATAATATGTTTACAAGTTTATATATATATAAAATATGGTGAATTAGTAATTCGTTGGAATAATTTGGGAGAGGCCAAGATCAAACCTATCCAATAGCCCGTAAACTAGATATACTAGGAATTTATGATTAGCAAGTGCCAAGACTTCACAAAGGTGGAGAAACCTACTCCTTTAGCCTTATCATAAACCAAATATGTACCATGTACATTTTATTATTTTACCTGGTGTTGAAATTAGAGTTACCAAGGTTGTAAGCATGAGGGACTACATATTTCATCCCATTATTGGTTGTAAAACATTTTCTATTGGGCATTATCATCCGATGAGGAGTTTGGTCTCAATGCCTCATCACATATCAGAGTTGATCTAGAAATACTAGTGAGGTGATTACAATTGTTTGGGTTTGAATTTCATAACATTATGGTAAAAGCACCAGGGTTGTCAAAAATTGAGTGTGATATTTTCTAGAGTGAGAGTGGCTTGATGGTGGGAACACAGTGGTTCAGTGGGTATGCCATTGTTTGGTATCAGAGATTATAAGAGTTTTGTGTCATATTGACAATGAAAATTGAGGCCTACATGATCCAGGTGGATATTGGTGGCCACCCGCCTATTCTACTTGGGGCCCCACTATTCTCTCTTCATTTTTTCAGTTTCGGCATAACTTACTATTTTTAGTAGTTTTTCGGGTCTTGAACTTCCAGAGCCATTTTGAGGCCCTAAAAGACGTTTTTTGGGCATCGTCTGACTGGTGATTATTATTCCATTCTAAAATCTTCATTCATGGTAAACAGTTGTAGCCTTGGATAGATCTTTCTAATGATTTATCATGTGCGTTAAAGGGAGATAGTATGCCAAAGTTACGACCCCAGGAAATTGATTTACCAATTTACTACAATGGGGCCTATAGTCTAGCGTTTCATCTCCTAGGTTTAGGTTTTTTGATGTTTAGGGTTTTTCATTGTTTCTCAATAATATATTGGCCTTTAAGCCTCATTGTAACATAGAGTTCAGAGGCCTATAGCCACCACATCTCTTCTCAGAGATAAGCTACCAGCGCCCTAGCTAGTTTATTTCCATTCTGTCTGTAAGCAAATTTCAGTTCTTTGATATTAATGAAATGAAGTGTTATTTCTGCTGCATCTTTGTATTTATGTTTATATGTGTATTCTATTGCGTTCTTGCATAAATCCGGATCAGTGGTATAAAAGTGGTATGATTTTTCTCGGTCCTTCTTTGCATGTCCCTAACGAGGTTAGGGCATAAGGAGTTAGGGCTCGATCTGGTTGAACCTTTGCAAGAAAAACCTCACAAACCCCGACAGTTGCCCATGGGGGATGAAAAGAAAGATGAGGGAGCAGGAGATATTATCAAAATATTTCTTTAGGAGGCCCTCGAAAAACAAAGGAACGTGATGATGGATAACTTTGCCTAGATCCTTCAATGACTGCCCACCAGTGGTGCATCTGCATCCATCAACCACTCTGGAGGCCCGAATCCTTTAAGGTACAAGTAAACTTTGACATTCCCATATTTTAGGGTCAAATAGATGTAGATGCCATAGATATATGCTTGAATCTATTAGAATGATATTTCTCGATTCATGAATTTTTTGACAGGGAGAAGATTATTTTTTCACTCCTCAAAGCTACCCCCCATGTCAAGGACTGGTGGGAAAATTACTATGAAAAAAAGGACGAGACAAAACCCTCTCTATTCTCAATTTTACCCACTTGGAATTATTTCTGAGATGCCATTAAGGAACAATAATATCTCGTGGGGAGCTATGAGGAAAAGTACATAAAATAGACCACGTTGCGGCAACAAAGGGATTAAGATGTGCATGAGCTGACAAATTTGATCCATACCCTGCACACAAAGTTGGGTATCAAAGATTTGGAGAAACATTTGGTGCTAAAGTATCACATTTGTATACACAGATATATTCAGGAGGAAATGGAGTTCCTCGACATCTCCTTGCTTGGTACGGCATACTGGCATGCTGCGAAGATTAAGCAGAAATTCAAACAGAAGAAGCGACACTTTGGATCTGCGAATCAAAAGCAAGGGAAAGGTGCCCCCAAACCGCAACAAAGGACAAAGCCAAGGCATGATGGCCCAAGACAACCTGTCAAAGCCGCAAGTGAAGAACAACACTGTGAAGCCAAATAAGGACACAGGAAAGTGGTGTGAGTTACATAAGAGCTCCACTCACAACACAAGTGAGTGTCGGGCCAAGAAATCGCTGATCGCTGAGATGAGGGATTTTGAATCATATGCATGCTCCAACTCTGAATCAGAACCTGACAAGGGGAATGACAAAGGGAAACAAATTATTGATGTGGAGCTCAATGCCATTGTTGCCACTACAAATATCCAAAAGGAGGAACCAGAAGATCCAGAGGAGGAGGAGCGTCTCTTCCACTCCCAGATGTGGGTAAAAGGGTTCCCCGCTACAGTTCATTGTCGAAAATGTCAGCCAAAAGAACCTCATTTCAGCAGAAGGTGTGAATTAGTTGGGCTTGCCAACAACTGCACACCCACAACCATACACCATCGGGTGGCTTCACCAAGGACAGGATCTCCACGTCAGCCAATAGTGTCGCCTTTCCTACAACATCAATCCCTTCACAGATGAGTTATTATGTGACATTGATCCTCTTGATGTTTGTGATGTTTTATTAGTCTAACCATATTTGTGGAAGTGACATGCCGCGTATGAATCCTGACCTCGTGCTGTTATTGTTACTTTGGGAAATAAGTTTTACAGGATACCAGAGGTACCACAGTCTGCCGCTATCTCTTTAGTTACTACAAAACATTGCAGTAAGCTCATTTCCAAAACCAAGAAATTTTTTTTCCTGATGATCCATCCCAGGGAAAGAAGGATACTGTGGCCACACCTCCAGAGAGGGCTCCTCTATATGACAACAAAAAATGGAAAAGGTTGTGGAGGACTACGGGGACATCTTCACCTCACCCACAGGGGTGCTTCTGAACTGTCAGGTCAAGCATCCCATTGATCTGAACCCAAGTGCCCCGCTACCCAATGGACCAATCTATTGGCACTCTATTATGGATAACGATGAAATGAAGAGGCATATTCAGGAGCTGCTACAGAAAGGTCACATCCAGTCGAGTTCATCACCCTGTCCGAGCCCGATTATGTTGGTACAAAAGAAGGATGGGACTTGGAGACTCTGGTTTAACTATCAGGCACTGAACAAGATCATTGTCTAGAATAGGTACCTGATCCCATAGATCGATGACCTTCTAGACCAACTCAAAGGGGTGAAATATTTCAGCAAGATTGAATTGAATTCTGGGCATCACCAGGTACTAATCGAACCCTCCGATGTGCAGAAGACTGCCTTCAAAGCCAAGGAGGGCCTTTTCGAATGGTTGGTCATGCCTTTCAGGTTGACGAATGCTCACGCAACCTTCATGAGGTTCATGGATGACATCTTGCGGCCATTCACCAACTCATTTTTAGTGGTGTATTTGGACGGATTTCTGATCTTCAGCAAGTCTTGGGAAGAGCACCTCCACCACATTCGACAAATCCTCCAAACACTGCAGCAAAAGAAGTTGTGTGCCAATTTGGAGAAGTGCACTTTTAGCATGAACCAGGTTCAATATCTGGGATACATTATTGATGAAAGGGGGTGCATGTGGATCCAACCTCCGAGTCATTCGTGATTGGCCAGCCCCAACCACTCTAATAGAGCTTCGCAACTTTCTGGGTCTTTCTAATTTCTACCACAATTTTGTGTTGGGATTCTCTCATATCACTTGGCCCTTGAGTCAAGTCACCAAGGGAGGAGTGAAATAAAAATTATTTTGGTCATAATCTCAACAAAAGACGTTCGTAGAATTGAAACATTTCTTATGTTCTACCCCAGTGCTCACATTACCAGACATGCAACAACCATTTGAGATCAATACAGATGCCTCTGACTATGCTATTGGGGTAGTTCTTACTCAACAAGGGCATCCAGTGGCATATCACAATGAGACATTGTCTGACACAGTGCATAAGTATCCCACCTATGAAAAATAAATGTATTCCATTATGCAAGCTTGTTGACAATGGAAGCATTACATTTTGTGGAATGAAACAATCATCCACATAGAGCACCGACCTCTGCAGTTCATATAGACACAAGGGAAGTTGCAGAATGATCGCCATCAAAAGTGGTCCACATATCTGCAACAGTTTCATTTGAACATCAAGTACAAGAAGGGTAGCATCAATAATGTTGCAGACTGCCTCAGCCGACCACCAATCGTGGCACTAACCACCGTTCTCAACTCTTGTGGGCATGAGACTTCTAATTGGCCACTTCTTTACAAGAGCGATCTAGAATTCGGTCAAATATACAAGGCACTCTTGGGGTGTACGCAAGTTCCAAATTTTCACCTCCAAGATGTAATGTTATTTCACCTGGTACACCTTTGTGTTCCTTCAAGTGAGCGTGCCAAGATGATATGGGAAGCACACTACAGTTCGAGTCGCTGGGCATTTTGGGGTCGAGAAAACAGTGGCAGTACTGCAGAAGTATTTCTATTGGCTAAACCTTCAACAGGATGTTGGGAAGTAAATCAGATCTTGCACTACTTGTGCTATTTCCAAACCAACCATCAAGAAGCAAGGCCTCAATACTCTTCTACCTACCCCTAATCAACCTTGGGAATCCATCTCCATGGATTACATGTTGGGCCTTCCTTCTACAAAGCATGGAAACGACCATGTTTTTGTTGTTTTTACACCAATTTTAGGTCATATAACCTATTACTATTAGATGGACCAAAGTACACCATGTAAGACCAATTTTACAAAGTAAATTTATTTCAATATGAAAAATAACTTAGTAATCCATAACTTATTAAGTTGTTTATGGTCTAAATAGGAAACCCCATGAGGAAATATTGAATAAATCCATATTTTTTTTATTTTCCCCAAGGGATAATTAATTAAACAACAATTTAATTAATATTCCTGGTCATATTTAACCAAAAAAGGAAAATTAATTAGATAAATCACTATTTATCTTATTATTTTCTAGGAATAATTATTTAAACATTATTTAAATAATATTCCTTGTTAAATTTGACTAAAATCATTTATAAATAATTGAATAAATCACTATTTATTTAATTATTACTCAACCACACTCTTAAAATAATAAATAAATCATTTATTGATTTCTTATTTACAAATAAAGGGATTTGACCAAATTGAAATTCTTTTTCCTTCCAACAAATATAATAAAATATTCCATAAAAGTTTGATCTAGATTTGGTTAATAATATTTTAACTATGCACCAATATCTAGACTAACTCAATATTTTGTTATAAATATAAGGTTTTTTCCATTCATTCACTACCTTAAGTTTCCTAAAGATCGCTCTGGATCTATACTTTTCGTCTGACTTTGATCCTCCATCATTGTCATATTTTTCTACCTTTTTGCTTGTGAGCACCCTTTGAGTTCCATTTTTGTTTGGGTTTTCTACACCATCAAGAGAGAGATATCTTAGATCTAAAGCATTGAGGACATAAAAGAATCTATCCCATTGAGGGGGACTGGAAACATCTTTCTATCATCCCTTCTCAGGTGTCATAAATACAAATTTTTTTTTTTTTAAATATTCTTGTCTTGTCTATTGGATGCATGGAGCAACTCTTGCTTTTATTTGATGTTTAATATATTTAACTGCATAGATATGGATTTTGTAGCATTTTTCCTAGTCAACTAATTGTAGATCTAAAGAAATTGGCATCCTTCTTTGATGTTAGGTTTTTTTTTATGCACAGCTACAGTGAGATTTTTTTGTACGCTTGTGATTAGAATTCACGCTAACAATTGGCGACTCCACAAGGGTTTATAATTACGACTACTATCATTTTTCAGATCCCTGCATGAACAGTTGCTTCAACTGCTAGGGTTTTCTTGAGCTTCTTGTTTTTCTTTTCTTGATGTTCTTTTTAACCTTTAAAACCCTAAAAGAGTAAAAATTATAACTTCTGTGTGTTTCTGGGCCTATTGCGTAGGTGACAGGTATCAGCCGCAACTGAGGCGATTTTTTTTTTTCCTGAAACCTGTTCCCGATAGTGCCGGAAGTGTAGGTCACACTTTTTGGGCCAAAACGTACAACCTCAACCTTTAGGATGTAGAAAACTACCTAAAACCTGCGACCTCTATTAAAAACAGGTCAAAAACTACGACTTGTACTTTTTGAGGGAATTTTTCTGTGATTTTTATGGGTTTGTCTGGGCTTCTGTTCAGGGTTGTATAACCTTCGTCTACACCCATTTTGGACTTTTAATTTTTCTATTTTACTCGTCGAAGTAGGAACCTAGCCCCCTAGGGCTTCAGTAGGCTTCCACCTTTCTAGGAGGAGTTTCGCTGAAACAGGTCGTCTGATATTTCATTGTGTTCAGCCATTTTTCAGATCTGATCCTATACCTTCAAATCCATTTCAAATTGGTTATTCATCCATTCAAAACACTGCTCTTTAGTTTTTTTTGGTCTTCCTCTAGGGTCCCCTGCATTTTCCTTCAGGTTGTAGCCGTTTGCCACCGCATTTGCAGGATTTTTCCCTTTCGTTTTTTGTTGTTTTCTACACCTATTTCCAGCAAATCGTACCTCTAGATCCCTGTCCCTCCCAAATTTAGATCCATTGGCCATTTTTTGTGTGTTTTGACTAGATTTTTTCCACCCATAAACTAGTTGTTGGGAAGCCCACCTCCTTGGGTTTAGATTGATGTATCTTTAGATGTTCATTTTTTGTCATATTCAGTTTAATTTACTATTATTTGTATATTTATTTACAGTTATATGGCACATTTTTTATTTTCCTCTACACACATCTGGGTTTAGAAATTAAAATTAACACATTTAACATGCACACCTTAAGTGAAGATCGCATGTTTTACACCGCCAGGCCAAAACTATAACATTGTAATCATTTGATCTCGCACCTCTCTACCCTTGTTTCAAAATTGTAATCATTTGATCCTACACTTCCTTTCCCTTGTTGGTCTCTCTTCCTTCTATGAGCTGTGTCTGTTCTTCCATCATTGTTCCCCCAAAGCATTTATCTCGGAGACTTCTTGGCCTTCATCCTCAGTTTCTGTTAGGAATACTTACTCCTCCGTGTAGGATTGGAGTTAGTCCTCCACCGAGTCCCCATTTTGACTCCTCTTATGGTTCATCGGGTTCCCCTTATGGTTGTATCCCTGGTTCTCCTCCTGTCACCTTCACCATGTTTGGTTCAGGACCTAACGATGGTGGTAGCCCCAACCCTAATGCTGGGAATACTCCTAGTGGGACCGCAACAGGAACTATCCCGGCTGCTCCCTTGCTCCCTTATATGGTAGGTCTCAGCAATCCTGATTTTAACCAGTTGATCAATGACCCCATACACCATGATCCTGGTTGGCCTTCTATCCAAACCAAGCTCCCTTCCAACATCCCCAAGTTTGAAGGTCTTGCGAGAGAAGATCCTACAAGCCATGTTCGATATTTCCACATGTGGTGTTTGTCTAACTCGATCATCGATGACTCTGTTCGTATTTGGTTGTTCCAGTGTATGGTTACTGGAAAATCTTCTAAGTGGTATGTTGACCAGGCCTCCTCCTCTCATACTACCTTTGCAACTCTTGCCATGGCTTTTCTGTCTTAATTCTAGCTTCCCCTTCGTTATGACACTGGTACTGAACTTTTGACCTCTTTCAGTCAATCGTCTGTGACCCGCCTATCCGATCATGTCCAGGAATGGCGGAGAAGAAAGAGCCTATGTAGAGCCCCTACCTTCGAAGGCTATGTCTACATGGACTAGTTTCTTAGATCCCGTTTGCCTACTATTGGCAAAGATGTCGCATCTCATTTCCCTTAGACCGAAGAAGCTGCCCTCCATATCGCGTTGAAATATGACCTGATCTACGCATAGTTTGGTTATGTTTATACTATCTTACCTGATATCACTAGACTTGGTGGTGCCAACACACTGGGAGCATCCCATGCCACTGATGGTATCGTTGGAGCCCTTTCTCATCTGTACACTCATCCTCCGATGGGTTATGGTTTCCCTCAGGGAGTGGCCAACAATTTTCCCCCTCCCGGTAGCATGTATCCAGGGTATGGCATGCCTCCTTCTTTTTCCCAACCTGTTTACCACAATTTTTCCCAACCTCCTTACTCTCCGTATCTGTAACCTGGTGCTCCAGCTCCTCCAACATTAGCACCTTAGCCTCCCTTGCCTTCTCGACCCCCGAAACATCATCCACCACCCCCCAGGGGCAGGTGTATGCACAGCAGGGTGTTACTAATCCTCCTACTTCCAAAAATATTAGGAAAGGAAACCAAAATAAATCTGACCTAGGTAATCCAAGACCCAATCCCCAAGGGAATACACCTAACACAGCTAACCAGCAACAGGGCACTCAGCCTAAGCAGGATAGGCCTATTTGCATGAACAAACCTTGTTCTTGTTGTGGTATCTATGGTCACTACACCCATGATTTTCCTCGTTTACCTCAGATGCATAAGATGTGGAAGCTCAAGCAGCATCCCGAGGACAACAAGCCTCACCTTCGATTCATCCCCATGCTGCACCTCTCCAGCCATTTGTGTTTACCAATCATTTCCCCTAGCAAGGATTCATGGCTACCCAACCTCCTAAAGGTTAGGTGGCCACTCAACATCCTCCATCTGGTATTTTTGATTACTAGATACTCATGATGAACTCTAACCAACCCATTACCATTGACCTCAACCTTCAGACTCGGTCCCGTTAGTACAACAAGCCTCTCGCTATGTCTGCCGCCGAGCCTCCCTCTTCAGGTTCCATAAAGCCTCTTTCGACAACCAATGGTCCTTTACAGATTCCTAAACCTAAGCCAGAGGTTCATATGAAGATCCCCAACAGACCCTTACACTGAAACACTGCTTGTAGTAAAGATACCCATTTGTATAGTATAGTAGATGATTTGGTTCATTCCCCTACTGCCATCTCAATGCTGGAACTCTTCTAGTTGTGCCCTTCACAATGAAAAGCTCTACTAACTTCCATGGGTGCTATGGATCCTTCAGATGATTGTTTGATCATCTTTGATGTTGACCAATCAGAACATCCTCCCTCCCTACTTCTGTCACCTTCCAAATCCCTGTCAAGATCCTAAATGCCAACGTCTCTCGTTGTATCATTGATGAGGGGGAATCCACCTGTGTGATGTCTGCTTCAGTTTGGAAGCAACTTGGATCTCCTGAGTTGTCCCCTTCCACTATCACCCTCCGAGCGTAGGATGGCCACTCTTCCGAGCCCATAGGCCTATTCTGCAATTGTCCTATTACTCTTGCGGGAAATGCTATTTGCGTTGACGTAGAAGTCATTGATGCCCCATTAGACTACAACATTATATTGGGTCGTAGCTACACTTATGCGATTTCTGATGTCCCATATGTGGTTCACCGTAAGATTTTCTTTCCTCACAACAGAAATATTGTCACCATCGACCAATTGACATATTACTAACCGAAGTCTCAGACCCCCCCTGAGTCCATCATCTCTTCAGGGGCCAATAAACAAATAGTCGAACCTTTGACCAATGTTTCACCCAAAGTATACAAAGACTCCTCTTTGCTTGGTTCTCTCCCTGGTCTTTCTCCTCCTGTCTCCGATCCCAGCTCGTTGAACGTTTTCATGATGCAATAATCTTGGTTCGACCTCAAGTGGCTAGCTTTAACTAGTCAGCAGCCCCCCCTCTGCAACCTACTCCTAGCACCTCGAATCAGCCTTTAGGACCCCCTCCTCAATGCCCCTCATTTCCAGTTGGTATCCATGAGCCTCTCTACCCTCCTGGCACAGTTCCTCTTAGACTTAACCATCTCGAAGTTGTCCCGCCTAGCCATTACCCCTCCGGCCAAGTACCATTCCTAGCTCCCCCTCCTGGAATGTTTTCAGTACCTATTATGGCTACCTTATCCCTTCTTGACATGACCTTGGGGATCCCAGTCTGTTACATTGATCCCCTAGCCACTATCCCACCTATTCAGCCCAAACCTTATATTTCTTTGACCCCTGTTCAACCGGTCCCCATGACCCCTCCATTTGCTTTTGTGCCTCAGCCACCTCAACAGGAACCTACTCCTGTTGTGACAACTTCGAGTGAGGGGGGAAAAACTCTCAAGAAGGCACCTAAATACAAGGACGGCCTTATGAACCCTGCTCCTCTTCATCCTCCGAAGTGTACCCCCTCGTGTGCTTTGTGTGATGTTGTCTGTCAATCCACCCATCATTGTCCTGAATTGCCTTGTATCAAGCCCATGGTCAATGTCGTGTTCCTTGATTCTATGGTCCCAGAAACCTCTGTTCCTTCCTCGACTACATCTAAGAACCATAAGACTATTCACACCAACCACCCCTATGCTTTGTGTGATCTCCATGGCCATTATACCCACCGTTGTCCCTGCCTCATGAATTACCGCGCCTCTTTGGAGGTATTTCGGGTGTACGAGATTGAACAGAACCAGTCCTCCTCTCTCGTACTCGCGCAGTATGCTTCGGGCCAACCTGAGGATACCTCTACTCCCATTTACACTCCGCGTCCCGATATCGAGATGACTGAGTCTTCGGCCGTTGTCCACCACCTTTCATCATCTATGAGATCCACAGTGGAAGACCCCCTTGGGACTTCCCCTTTTGTTTTGCTTGACCTCCCTTCAGCGATCACCTTGGGCTCAAAATCGGTGGATGCTTCATCTACTTGTTCTTTATTCACCCTCTATGACGATGTGCATGTGAACCATTACTCATGATGATGAGTCAAGTATCTTCGTTGGGTTAGGTGTTTTTTCTTCCACCAATCACCCCATCTTCTATTACGATGATGACATTATGGAAGCAATCACCACCTCTAAATTTATCTATTCCCCCTTATATTGAAACCATGCATTTGAACCACATACACCTTGTGGTCATTACGTTGACACCCAATGTTTTGGTAAGGGCGAACCCATATTTGAGTGTCCAGGAGAAGCAATTTTCCACAATCGTCATAGTGCATCTAGTCATGTCGACTCTAGTACCATCATTCTTCCTTGTTTCGAAGAAACTCTAGAGTCCAATATCACTTCAGATCACTCTAGGAATGATCTCCCTTATCATTCCTTCCTCTTACATCAACAACCCAGTCCCCTAGACATTGTTGATGACCAACCCATGAGTTTTCTAGGAGAGCACCAGTTCACTATCTCCAAATCCACTCTTTGGGATAGTGACACCATGTATGTGAACCCAAAAACTTAGTCCATTTGATTCATATATGCAGTACCAAACGAGATTGGTAACCCTCCATTCCCTTCCTCGAATTTCATAACCATAACGAAACCAAATGGCGAACCACATCATTAAAATGTGTTTAGATTCCCCTTTTCTAAATACACTTTGGCATGACCATAACATGATTGGGGGCACCTATGCCCCTCAACCATAAAAATCCCAGCTCTCAGCCAAAAACATCACTGAAACCCCCTTTCCCTGACAGGTTGCACTTTTCAAGTCATTTCCTGGGAGATGTCACAGTTTTTTGCCCAGCACCTACTACCTAGGCCACAGAACAAACCCTAAAAAGTGCGACCGGGCTTGTTCATGAGCTCTCAGTGCCTAAACTAAAATTTTGGTCCCCTTAATGAAAGAGTATAGTTAGGCCTCTTACCTGCAACTGACATATCTCGATTCCATCGGTCGATTTATCCACTATGATCACCGCAAGATTTAGGGCCTTTTCTCCTCTCTACATTCACCATAGCTACACTTGAAAATGAATCAAATTGGAGGGAAAATGCCTTATTGAAAGATAAACCGCATATTTTTCTTTCGCCAGCTACAACCAAACCGTAGCTCCGTTTGACAAACCGTTAGCACCATTGGAATGCTCTCACCAAGTTCTCAAATGGGTATCCTTTATTTTTCTGTGATTTGATACTTCACCTCGACACATTTTTTCCAAGAAGGGTCAATTCACCACTCCTCAAAATCGAATTTCTTCACTTGCAACACTTGTACTTAGGGCACCACTTTTCCTCCATACTTGTCCATGCTCGTGTCAATTTTCTTCGTGAGTAACCATCTTGTACTCATGTTTTATGGTCCCCACTAGACCTTTTCTGTCTAGCATCATCATCGAGTCACCCTTGTTTAGAGCATCCGAGTTGAGTCATCATCGCATCCATGGAGTCTATCCTGAGTCCCTTCGTATCCTGCTATATTCCTCCATCCTTCATTGCTTGGTTCCTCTCTCGTGTCTTACATTGTGGCCTTCAGTCATACTGTCCCCTATCCCCTTTGATATTGTGTCAGTTGCTATTAGGTCATCCATGCCCTTCATTCTCTAACATGAGAAGTTGTTAGCTCGCTACTTAGTACCCCCATTCCATCATCATCCCTGGTGTCAGTCTATCAGTCACTCTACTATTATCTCTCGTGCCTTAGTTGAGGATCCCTTATTCCCTCACCTATGGCGGACCTCCTTCTGTCAAAATCAACTCATTCATTCCAGAAGACAGGTCTAGAGGGAAATGTACCTTGGTTCTAGCTTCCACTCTTGTTCAGTGCCTCAGATTAGGCAAAGGGACTCTTTATTCCCCTTTGACTTGATTGTTTCTCAGCTCTAGCTCCTTACGACATGATTGGGATCTATATAATTCATGGTTCAGTGAAACAACATATTGTATCAATGATTCTCGGTTGTGTGTGAGATGTTTCAAACCTCATGAGGGGGTGGCCCTTCAGGTAGCCCCCCACATACCCAGATGACTTCTCTATTATAGCCTTGGATGCAGCTCCATAGATTTGATGGTTCCGGTCTTAGCCGCTTGCAGCGCCTTTTAGTTTGCATGTATCATTCATATTTTTAGAGCCATTTCCTGTTTTACAAGGCCTCTTTGGTTGTACTTATATCTCATGTACTCAGATATTATTTTATAAGTCTTGGTTGTTGTCCCAGGAACAATATGTATGTGCGATCCATTATCATGTCTTTATCTGGCCCATGTTTATGCTAGCATGTACTATATAGTTTGGTCCCTTGTTTATTGGACGCATTATTCTTTGTACTTTTTTATCTCGAAATAGGTACTCACTCATAAAAGAGACTTGTCGCACCTGTAAGTCTCGCCTCCTCAGGGTCTTTTCCTCTAGTACTTTATTCTACCTTATATTTCTCTCTCTCTGACTCCCCCTTTGGTGTCTAGTGATTGAGTTCTTACAACGTACTTCGGTCATACGATTAGCTCCTAACGCTCGCACGCTGGGGGGAAATATGTTACACTAATTTTTGGTCATCTAACCTGTTACTATTAGATGAACCAAAGTACACCATGTAAGACAAATTTTACCCTAAGTAAAATTTCTTTCACTATGAAAAATAACTTAGTAATCCATAACTTATTAAGTTGTTTATGGAACAGGAAACCCTATGAGGAAATATTGAATAAATCCATATTTGTTTGATTTTCCTCAAGGGATAATTAATTAAACAACAATTTAATTAATATTATTGGTCATATTTAACCCAAAACATGAAAAATAATTAGATAAATCACTATTTATCTTATTATTTTCTAGGAATAACTATTTAAACATTATTTAAATAATATTCCTTGTTAAATTTGACTAAATCATTTATAAATAATTGAATAAATCACTATTTATTTAAATATTACTCAACCACACTGTTAAAATAATAAATAAATCATTTATTTATTTATTATTTACAAATAAAGGGATTTGACCAAATTCAAGTTCTTTTTCCATCCAACAAATATAATAAAATATTCCATAAATGTTGGATCTAGATTTGGTTAATAATATTTTAATTATGCATCAATATCTAGACTAACTCAATATTTTGTTATAAATAGAAGGGTTTTTCCATTCATTCACTACCTTTTTTTTCCTAAAGATCGATATGGATCTATACTTTTGGTCTGACTTTGATCCTCCATCATTGCCATATTTTTCTACCTTTTTTCTTGTGAGCTCCCTTTGAGTTCCATTTTTGTCTGGGTTTTCTACACCATCAAGAGAGAGATATATTAGATCTGAAGCGCTGAGGACATACAAGAACCCATCCGATTGAGGGGGACTGGTAACATCTTTCTATGTTCCCTTCCCAGGTGTCATAAATACAAAAATTCTTTAAAACATATTATTGTCTTGTCTATTGGATGCATGCAGCAACTCTTGATTTTATTTTCTATTTAATATCTTTAACTACATAGATCTGGATTTTGTAGCATTTATCTTGGTCAACTAACTGCAGATCTAAAGAAATTGGCAGCCATCTTTGATGTTAGGGCTATTTTTTATGCACAGCTAAAGTGAGATTTTTTCGTATGCTTTCAATTAGAATTCACACTAACAGTGGTCGTCGATAAATTCTTGAAGATGACCATTGTGGTGGCCTGCAAGAAGAATATTACAACAGAAGCCACTGCTCAACTATTCCTTGAACAAGTGTGGGTGCACTTTGGGATCCCACAGTTTACATCTCAGATCGGGACAACAGGTTCCTCAACACATTTTGGTCCAGCCTCTGGTCAATGCTAGACAGCAAGCTCACCAAGTCCACAGCTTTCCATCCCCAAACGGATGGCCAGATAGAGGTCGTTAACGAGATGATTGTATACATTCTGCACATGTACAATTCCAAGCATCCATGCACATGGGATGAGATCCTCCCCTATGTAAAACACAGTTCTAACCAGGCTCCCCACAACACAACCAACCACATCCCTTTTCAGGTGGGCTTGGGATTCCAGCTACTATGTCCCATTGATGTAATCATTCCATTTGCGGCTACGTAGGCTGATTCGGCTCATGTCCAGTCTGAAGCTGACAAAGAAAACAACTTCATCGAGTGCATTAAGAACATCTGCCAATAGGTTCATGACATATTATATAGAGCCAATTCTAAGCAAAAGCAACGACATGATCAACATCGGGTGCCACACAATTTCCAGGTAGATGACAAATTCTGGATACATTCGCAGAAGGAACGCCTCAATGGACCCCACCACAAGCTTCGCCTGCTCCGATATGGGTCTTACACCATCACCAAGGCAGTAGGGAATAATTCCTTCGAGCTCAGTATTCCACCATTCCTTGGTCTGCACCCAGTATTCAATGTGGACTGCCTTCGTCCCTACTTCCCACCTCTACTGGACACATCTAACATTGCAGAGCAACTCACACCAACAGAGTTAAACCCAGAATGCATGGAACATGCCACCACAGATTGTATCATGGAAATTAAAATAAATAACACTCGCCAAAAAAAGATCCAACTATATCGGGTTGTCAAAGCTGGTCAACTCTTGCACCAAGGCAAGTGGTTCACGAGGGACCAAGTTCAACAGAAGTTTCCTCATCTCATGGAGGAACTCAATGCAATGGGGACCATTGATTCCTAAGGGGGGAGGAATGATCCAGGTGGATATTGGTGGCCACCTGCCTATTCCACTTGGGTCCCCACCATTGTCTCTTATAATTTTTTAGTTTCAGCACAACTTACTATTTTTAGCAGTTTTTTGGGTCCTGAACTTCCAGAGCCATTTTTAGGCCCTAAACGAGGTTTTTTGGGCATCGTTTGTCTGGCATATTTTATTTCATTTTAGAATCTAAATTCATGGTTAGCAATTGTAGTACTCGGATAGATATTTCTAAAGATGTTTCATGTGCGTCAAACGAAGATAGTATGCCAAAGTTGTGACCTTAGGAAATTGACGTACCAATTTACCCCAATGGGCCCATAGTTTGGCGTTTCATCTCCTAGGGTTATATTTTTTAATTTTTAGGGTTTTCCATTGTTTCTCTATAATATATAGGCCTTCGAGCCTCATTTTAACATAGAGTTCAGAGGCCTGTAGCCGCCACATCTCTTCTCAGAGATAATTTACCAACGCCCTAGCTACTTTATTTCCATTCTGTCTGTAAGAAAATTTCCGTTCTTTGATATTAATGAAATGAAGTGTTATTTCTGCTGCATCTTTGCATTTATGGTTATATGTGTATTCTATTGCATTCCTACATAAATCTGAATCAATACAAGTGTCGTTTTTCCCTCGAAGAGATTAAGAAGGAACCAAATACAACTCATCTTGGTATTAGGGAACAATTTGCAACTATTTTTGTAACCTCGGAGAATTTCAAGAAATTTTTGTCACTACAGTCAGGTAATTTGTCGTTGTTTTATAAAAAAAAATTTATAATGGATTTTGATGTTGTTTGGAATAATTGGAGTGGAATTAATTGTCATTATTTTTCGTTTCATCCATTGATAAAAAAGAATATAGTCTCTTCATTTTGGAGGATCGAGTCCAATCTACAACTATTGGAAAATTCGAAGATCATGCAGAAAACTTAGAAGATTGGTAAATATCATTGAGAAGAGGTTATTCAAAATATAGGATCATTTATAATAATAAATTTACCAAGAACCATTTAAAATACGACATTTAGAATCAAAGAAGCGTAATTCAGAACAAAGGAGACAAAATTCCAAATTTTGTAATTTTGAATGGAGGAGTCAGAGTTTGAAATGTTGTGTGCCGAATAAAAAGGTCAGAGCTCAAAACTACGTAGTTCTAAACAGGGAAATAATTTTTTGAATTTCATAACTCCAAACATTTAAAGGAGAATTCATAATTTTGTAATTCAAGGTAAAGAAGGAAGACTTCAAAATTTCGTATTTCCAAGAAAAGAGAAACCCGCAAATGACACAATTTAATGATAATTATGTAATCTTGATGATGGTGTTTCTTCCAACATATATGTTCCTTTTATTTTTTCAAGTACAACATAAATACTTTCTATCTTATATGTGTCCTCTTCAGTACCTTTGTTGTGCTCCAATGGTAGAATTTAATTTTCTAGTTTCTGTGCATTTGAGCTGTAAAAAATGACAAGAAAATTTCCACCATTTAGAATCCTTTTCCTTACATCCATGGATAAAATGTTATCACTGAGAAAAATAAGTTCAATTTTCTATTTGTTGATATAAGATCCCCTACCTCCATTTGTGTTCTCTTTGGTATCATTCGGAGGGTCTTCATGTAGAAAGCAATGGTTTGCAGCAAGATGAATAGAAGGCACTTCTTCAGATATTTATTTTAGTGCACTTTGAGTTGAACCTGCAACTACTTTAGGGCCAACCATGGTAGCAAGAAATTCCACCTACAAAACATGCCAATACTTGAGAATCCGTCATTAAGCAAATTAAGAATGCATCAGAAAGGAAAAAGGGAAAATTATGTTAACTTCCAGAAATCTCCATATATTAGGGTTAACATGAAATAACTGTGTGTGAATAGGCAAGAGAATGCTTGCTAGCTTACCAATTCCATGATATATTTCCTTGCTTCTGCAAATGATAATGACTACTCAGATCTAGATAAGGCACCAGCTTCCTAGAAAACAAACTTTATTGTCCTTGACTGCATCATTTTCAACTTTTTTTGAAGCAATTTCACCTTAATCTACTAGTTTTTCTTTACTATCATTATTCTTGGATTCCACAACAAGCACCTTAGTACTAGGAATTTTGGAAACTAGACTCTCTGAAGTTCTTTGAAAGGAAACCCTAGCTAAATATTTTCTTGATAAAACTATTTCCAAGCTACTATGGATGATCACATCAGGTGTCTTATTCTCTTCAAAAAAATGATCTTCTATTGGAAGCCTAATAAAATGTAAGATACATTGAGCCTTGGATTTTGTAGCTACAAGTTCTGCAATCTCATTCCCATTGTCCCCGTAAAGTTTTAGAGCCTCAAGTAGAAGTAATGTCTCTTGTTCTATCAAACTACCATCATTGGCAAACACTATCTCAGTCATAGGTTGCAAGAGGTTAAAATTTGTTGAAACCATGTCCATGCCAAACTTCCTGGTACTATAACATTCTCAACATAAATCAAAATATACCTGCCATAACAATGTATGGTCAATATGAATTTGAATTTAAATGGTAATCATATGACAAATGTTTCAAAATGCAAGCATCCACAAATAAAGAAGATATAATACAACAGATAGAAAATAAATAAATAAATAACTTTGGAAAACTTTGGAAAACAAGATCCTAACCCATATATTTATGAAAATGGTTACTTGATGTAGGGTTTTAGGCTAGATAGTTATGAAATGAGAGTTGAATGCTTATGAAATAAGGGAAATATGTATGAATCTAGAAGACCATTTTGAGACTGAACATCTCCCATGTACATTTGCTTATTTTACTTGGTGTTGATGTAAGAGTAGCCTAGGTTTTAAGTATGAGGGACTACATATTTCATCCCATTACTAGTTGTAGACATTTTCTACTGGACATTATCATCCTACGAGGAGGTTGCTCTCAACGCCTTGTCACATAACAAAGTTGAGCTAGAACTAATAGTCAAGTGATTACAATTATTTGGGTTTGAATTTCACAAAATTGTGGTAAAATCACCTGGGTTGTCCAAATTTGAGTGTGATAATTTCTATAGTAAGAGTGGCTCGATCGCTGGAACACGGTGGTCCAGTTGGTATGCATTGTTTGGTATCAAAGATTATAAGAGATTTCCATCACATTGACAATGAAAATTGAGATATACAAGTGAACATTTTCCCTCGAAGAAATTTAGAAGGAACCAAATATAACTCATCCCAGTATTAGAGAAGAGATAAAACATTGAGACCTTTAGGGAACAAGTTGCAACTATTGTTGTAACCTCAGAGAATTTCAAGAATTTTCTATCACTACAGTAAGGTAATTTGTTGTTGTTTTATAAATATAATTTTTTATAAGGGATTTTGATGTTTTTAATTAGAATTGGAGTGGAATTAATTTTCATAATGATGGACATCAGCCATTAATCAAAATGAATCTATTCATTTCAAGTTGGAGGATCAAGTCCAACCTACAGCTGCTGGAGTATCACGTGATCGGGAGGAAAACTTAGAAGATTGGTAAATATCATTAATAAGAGTTTATTCCAAATAGAGGATCATTTATAATCATAAATTTACTAAGAACCATTTAGAATATGAAATTTGGAATCAAATAAGCATAATTCAGAAAAAAGGAGGTGAAATTCAGAATTTTGTAGTTTTGAATGGAGGAGGGAGAGTTTGAAATGTTGTGTGCCGAATAAAAAGGAAAGAGCTCAAAATTATGTAGTTCAGAATAGGGAAGAAAATTTTTGAATTTTATAATTCCATACATTGAAAGGGGAATTCATAATTTTGTAATTCCATGTAAAGAAGGAAGAATTCATAATATCATATTTCCAAGAAAAGAGAAACTAGAATTACATAATTTCAAATAAAAAAGGTAAGATTCAGAATTATGTAATCTTGATGATGATGTTTCTTCTGCCATAAATGTTACTTTTAGTGTTTTGGGTACAACATAAAAACTCTCTATATTATATATGTCCTCTTCATATCATTTGTTGTGCTCCAGTGGTAGAGTTTCATTTTCCATTTTTTGTGCATTTGACTCGTAAAAAATATCATGAAATTTTCCACCATTTCAACTCATTTGTCGTACATCCATGTATAAAAGGTTATCACTAAGAGAAATAATTTTTTCAATTTCCTATTTGTTGATAGAAGGTCCCCTACCTTCCATTTGTGTTACCCTTGGTATCATTAATAGGGTCCTCAAATAGAAAGAAATTCTTTGCAGCAACATAAATGGAAGGTGCTTCTTCAGATACTGCTTTCAGTGCACCTTGAGCTAAACCTGCAGCTACTTTAGGGCAAACCACGGTAGAAAGAAATTACACCTACAAAACATGCCAATATTTGAGCATCTATTCATTAACATTAAGTAAATTAAGAATGCATCATCAATGAAAGAGGAAAAATTATGTTAACTTCCACAAATCTCCAGATATTAGGGTTAGAACAAAATAATTGTGTGTGAAGAGTCAATACAATGATTTTTAGCTTACCAATTCCGTGATAGGGTTTCCTGCTTATGTAAATGCTAGTGACTACTCAGATATAGATAAGGCACCAAATTCCTATAAAGTAACGTTTATTGCCTTGATTTCACCATTCTCAACTTTTCTTGGAGAAAATTCACCTTCATCTACTATTTTTACTTTACTATCATCATTATTAGATAACCGAGCAAGTACCTCACAAGTAGGAATCTTGGAAACCAGACTCTCTGAAGTGCTTTGATAGGCAGCCCTATATGAGTCTTTGCTTGCTAAAATTATTTCCAAGCTATTATGGATGATCATATCAGGTGTCTTCTTCTCTTTTAAAAAATGATATGCTATTCGAATCCTAATAAAATGTAAGATACATTGAGCCTTGTATTTTGTAGCTACACGTTCCGCACTCCCATTCCCATTGTCCCCATAAATTTCTAGAGCCTCAAGTAGAAGTAATGTCTCTTGGTATATCAAACTACTATAATTGACCCATGATATCTCAATCATAGGTTTGAAGAGGATAAAATTTGTTGAAACCATGCCCGTGCCAAACTTCCTAGAATTACAACATTCTGAACATAAATCAAAATCTTCCTACCATGACAATATACAATCAATATGAATTTGAATTTAACTAGTAATTAGATGACACATGTTTCAAAATGTAAGCATCCAAAAATAAAGGCAATATAATACAACATACAGGGAAAAAAATAATCCACAACAACGTATATCATACCGATGCTAACAACACTTTGTTTTTAGAGTACAAATAGAATAAAACCATTTATGAAGAAAACTTTGTTGTACAACAATGGGCAAGTTATTTTAGGGATCGATATTGGAACTTGAGAAATGGATGGGACTTAAGCACCTTCTCTTGGACTTGAGCACCCTTTATGGGACTTGAACACCCTTTTTAGAAATGGATCATGGATCATTTTATATATAAGATGTGTACATGTTATATATATATTTATATATAAAGAGAGAGAGAGAGAGATACTATGGTGAATAAATAATTGGTTGGACTAATTTAGGAGAGGCCAAGATCAAGCTTATCAAATAACCCGTAAGATAGACTAGAAGTATACGATTAGAAAACACCAATACTCCATAAAGGTGGAGAAAACTACTAATTCAACCTTATCACAAGCCAAATATGTCTCATGTACATTTTATTATTTTACCTAGTGTTGAGCTAAGAGTAACCTAGTTTGTAAGCATGAGGGACTACATATTTCATCCTATTACTAGTTGTAAAACATTTTCTACTGGACATTATCATCCAACTAGAAGTTTGGTCTCAATGCCTCATCACATATCAGAGTTGAGCTAGAACTACCAGTCAGGTGATTACAACTATTTGGGTTTGAATTTCACAACATTGTAGTAAAAGCACAGGCTATCCAAAATTGGCTGTGAGAATTTCTAGAGTAAGAGTGCCTTGACGGTGGGAAGAATATGGTCCAGTGGGTATGCCATTGTTTGGTATCAGAGATTATAAGATTTTGCATCACATTATCAATGAAAATTTAGGCATACAAGTGCCATTTTTCCCTCAAAGATTTTAATAAGGAATGAGATACAACTCATCCTAGTATTAGAGAAGATCTCAAGCGTTGAGACCTTTAGGGAACAAGTTGCAACTATTGTTGTAAACTCAAAGAATTTCAAGATTTTTTTGTCACTATGGTAAGGTAATTTTTTGTTGTTTTAGAAAAAAAATATATATATATAATGGATTTTTATGTTGTTAATAAGAATTGGAGTGGAATAACTTATCATGATTGTTCACATCAACGATTTATCAAAAGGAATCTAGTCATTTCAAGTTGGAAGATTGAATCCAACCTACAGCTATTGGAAAATCTGGAGATTGGGAGGAAAAATTAGAAGATTGGTAAATATCATTAAGAAGAGTTTATTCCAAATAGAGGATCATTTAGAATAATAAATTTACCAAGAACCATTTAGAGTAAGAAATTTGGAATGAGAGAACCGCAATTCAGAACAAAGGAGGAGAAATTCAAAATTTCGTAATATTGAATGGATGATGGAGAGTTTGAAATGTTGTTGTGCCAACCAAAAATGATAGAGAACAAAATTATGTATCTCGAAACAAGGAAGACAATTTTTCAATTTAATAATTCCAAACATTGAAAGGAGAATTCATAATTTTGTAATTACAAGTAAAGAAGGAAGAACTCAGAATTCTGTATTTCTAAGAAAAGAGAAACCTGAATTACACAATTTCAATAAAAAGGTAAGATTCTGAATTATGTAATCTTGATGATGATGTAGCTTCCACCATATTTATTCCTTTTAGAGTTTTAGGTACGACATAAACACTCTCTATCTTATATGTCTCCTCTTCAGAACCTTTGTTGTGCTCCAGTGGTAGAGTTTCATTTTCTAGTTTTTATGCATTTGTCAAGAACATTTTCACCATTTCAACTCCATTTCCATACATTCGTGGATAAAAGGTTATCACTGAGAAAAAGAAATTGTTCAATTTTATATTTTTTGATAACAGATACCCTACCTTCCATTTGTGTTATCTTTGGTATCACTCAAAGGGTCCTGAAGATGAAAGTAATTGTGAGTCAGTAATTAGTTGGACTAATTTGGGGGTGGCCAAGATAAAACCTATCAAGTAGCCTGTAAACCAGATATACTAGGAATTTATGATTAACAAGTTCCAAAACTCCACAGAGGTGGAGAAACTTACTTCTTCAGCCTTATCACAAGCCAAATATGTCCCATGTACATTTGATTATTTTATCTAGTGTTGTGCTAAGAGTAACCTAGGTTCTAAGAATGAGGGAATTCATATTTCATCCCATTAGTCGTCGTAAAACATTTTCTACTAGGAATTATCATTGGATGAAGAGGTTGGTTGATCTGAGTCCATTAACTACCATATTTACCCATGATCTTTTACTTCTCTGATGTGGTTCGAATTGCACTAAAAAGAGAATCAAAGAACACATGTGCATGCTTTAATAAAGAGTAAACAAGACAACAATCAATAACATAATAACACGGGATGTTGATAACGTAGTTCACCTAGTGTGGGCTACGTCTCTGAGCCCGGTGTCAAGATGGGGTAGGCCGCTTCATATAGTGTTCGAAATGGTGATGATGTACATGGACTATATTTCTTGTCATACAAGGATATATTCCCTCAACATGAGTGGCTTGTCTTTCCAAGAGATGTTCTACTACAGGAACTCTCATTCATAATAGACTTCCTATCAATATGACATAATCTCACACAAAGTGATGAGTAGCATCCCTTCATCAAGGTTGCATACGGATCATAGCAATCCATGGTGAATACATCTCACATGAAGTAGAAACATAGATCACGCAACATACATCAAGAAAGGACCTAAAAAACATATTACTTCTCACAAAAAATGATAAAAGTGGCAGAATATATCAATACTTCATATACCTCAACCCCTGAAGTTAGCTGAAGAAGTGGATGCTCAGTTAGTGAATCTAGTAGCACCATCGAATTCGTTGCGTCGAGAGGCATAAAATCGACTATCCACACTTGAAAATCTGACACCATCACTTCAATATGGAAAATGACCAAACAATGGGAATATCTATTGCTAAAACGGACATTTCCATTTAGTTCCTATCACCGAGAGGCCTAAAATTAACATAAAATCTGTCAAATTATGACTCTGGCAAGTTCTAGGCCTTAGGGAATCTTTTTGATGCCCCTAAAGATTCCTTGGTAAAGTTTTCACCCCTTTGGCCACTCATGGTTCCACACCTGCAATAAAAAATATTATTCATGGAAGAACATACCGGTTTTCTCTGCCTAGGCGCATCTGCAGACTGCATGGTTAAATAGGTTCTGGTTGGCGGATTTTACCACATAATTGGTTACGGTGTGTTGGTTAAAAATGAGATTCGTTGAGGAGAGGTTGGGGGATCAAATCCTACCCCTCCATTTTAATTATATATTATATTGTATATAGTGTGGGCGGTGGGCGGGTCTGTCCCAAGTGGCCTAGCCCAACCATACCCCTGTTGTGGCATATTGAAGTGTCTATGTTTTGGGACTTTCACGTGGGTGGGGCTGATAGACTTGCTGGTGGTGGGTTCAACTCCCACTAGTGTCATCCATGTGATACAGGCTTCGACCTTCATTTTGTGTTGAGAGGTGGCGTGGGCCGGGTCCACTGGAGGTGGCCCACCCATTGTGCCTGTTGCTTATTAATAATTTTTCCATGGGGTTCAGCAAGGGTCATGGCACACTGAACCAATTACATTTTTCATAAAGGTATGACAAGGGTGGAGGCTCCATCCAGAGAAGTGTCTCAAGAAAAAAGTGTTCATGCATGAATAAGTTGAAACAATTTCTCACAAGTGAATGCGCCACAGGGAGACAACCCATTAACTTTGATAAGTGAGAGATGGTTTTTCTAGGTGTGGTAGTGTGTCATGGACTTACTTTGTAAATCATGTGTTGCAATTTAAAATGTAAAAGTGATGATGTGTTTTCCAACACGTGGCTCTTTCATTGCCACTTTTGTCACAATAACTGCAATGAGTCTTCTTCCTCCATACCTGCTTTACCTTCTTCTTTCCCTGGTGTGGAGAAGGCATTTCATGCCTCA
The DNA here is from genome assembly GCA_034641835.2 of Pinus albicaulis. Classification (NCBI taxonomy): domain Eukaryota; kingdom Viridiplantae; phylum Streptophyta; class Pinopsida; order Pinales; family Pinaceae; genus Pinus; species Pinus albicaulis. The sequence goes on from CM076573.1 coordinate 133,970,301, forward strand.
TCCCCTTCCATGCTACCATTATTTTCCAACACTTAACAAATACATGGTTATGTAATCCACAAAAACTACATGTTTTTCGATGCCATGATTTATTTCATTATTAGAAACATGCTTATAATCAAAATGAACATTAGAAAACCGAGACTTGTTATACCTTTCTTGTTAGTCTCTAGTGCAATCATGGTGACAAGAGCTTGCCTCAACTCTTTCTCTCCAATGTGCATTGTCATAGGATGATGGTGAAGTGTTCCCATAATTCTCTTTCCCCAATGGTTTCAACCATGTATTGGAAGCTTCTAACACCTTCAAGCACTGTCCTTTAGTGGATCCCAAACCTATGAATCGAGGTCTCTACACAACCTCCAATGGATGAGTTATGCCTTGGCCATTAACACCAAGTAATCCTCCCTTATACCCCATTTTTGTAAGGAGTCTCATTCTAGTTCCCGTAATGGGTATCTCCACATTTCCAAAAGAAATAATAGCATGTAAAGATGAAACTAAAGAGAAGTCATCATTTTTTATTTGGAAACAGGTGATGATGGCTTCTTTAAGCCTTTGTTGCGCTTCAAATTCTCCAAGACCTCTTGTGAGGCTTGCAACTGAAGCTACAATCTCTGCTTCTCCTCTTTCTCTTCTCGTAGTAGCCTCCTTAATTCAGAATTCTCTTCTCGAAGATTCTGGTTAATCTCCTTATTCGAATGATGAGAAGACGATGAAGGCGATGAAGAATATGCATAAGCACTGGAAGATGTGGATGAAGCATCATTCTCTGATCCATCTTTCTCATATTCCTCTATTCTCTTCTCATAAGAATCATACATTATGTACACCATTTTGGACATCCTCAACATGGCCTCGTACATGTATTTATCATCCTCCGTTGCTGCAGGTTCAATCATTGTTCACGCTTGCAATTCGCATCAGCAAGAAGACTGCTCTGATACCATCTTTATCTGATTCTGTCAGCTACTGGATTTACCCATGATCTTTTAATTCTCTGATGTGGTTGTAATTTCACTGAAAATAGCATTAAAAGAACACATATTCATGCTTTAAGAAATATGAAACAAGACAACAATCAGCAACATAATAACATGAGATGTTGATAACAGAGTTCACCCAGTGTGGACTACGTCTCCGGGCCCGGTGTCAAGATGGGGTAGGCCACTTCATATAGTGTTGTAAATGGTGATGATGTACATGGAAAATTTTTCGTGCCATACAAGGATATATGCCCTCAACATGAGTGGCTTGTCTCTCCATGAGATGTTTTGCTACATGAACTCTCACTCATAATAGGCCTCCTATCAGCATGATATCATCTCACACAAGAGTATGAGGTGAATCCCTTCATCAAGGTTAGATAGGGATCATAAAAATCCATGGAAAATAAATCTCACATGAAATAGAAACGTAGATCCCATAATATACACCAAGAAAGGATGTAAACAACATATTATATCTCATAGAAAATGATAAAAAAGGCACAAGATATAAATACTGCATATACCTCAACCCCTGAAATTTTCTAAAGAACTCGATGCTTAGCTACTGAATATGGCTCCACCATTGAATTCGTGGTGTTGAGAGGCATAAATTCGACTGTCCACACTTGAAAATTTGACACCGTTACTCCAATTTAGAAAATGGCCGAAAAATGGGAAGCTCTACTACTGAAACGGACATCACCATTAAGTTCCTATCCCCGAGAGGTGTAAAATCAACATAACATTTTTCAAATTCTCGCTCAGCAAGTTCTCAGCCTCAAGGAATATTTTTTGTGCCCCTCAAGGTTCCCTAGGAAAGGTTCTACCCCTCTAACCACTCATGGTTCGGCACCTGCAATAAAAAATATTGTTCATGGAATAATGTGTCGGTCTACTCTTCTTGGGTCATCCACAAACTGCATGCTTAAATAGGTTCTGGTCAGCATATTTTAACACACAAGTGGTTATGGTGTATTGGTTAAAAACAATATTTTTTGAGGAGAGGCCGGGGGATCAAATCCCGCCCCTAAATTTTAGTTATATGTTACACTATATATAGTGTGGGCGGTGGGCGGGTCCACTCCACATGGCCCGACCCAACCACACCCCTATCGTGTTATATTGCAATGTCTATGTTTTGGGACTGTCACATGGGCGGGGCTGATAGACTTGCTGGCAGTGGGTTCAACTCCCACTGGTGTCGTCCATGTGATACAAGCATCAGCCTTTGTTTAGTGTTGAGAGGTGGCACTGGCTAGGTCCACCGGAAGTGGCCTGCCCATTGCGCTCGTTGCTTGTTAATACTTTGTCCATGGGGTTCGGTGGGGGTCATGGACCACCAAACCAATTACATTTTTCATATAGGTATGGTGGGGGTGGCGGGGGTCATGGCCCACCACCCTTATTTTAATTTTTTTTTTTTAAATAATAATAAGTGGTTATTTTTCATTTTAATGAAAATAAGGGTCATTGGGAGAATTAAAGAGGCCACAATTTCACCCACTCTCAGGTGCTGGGTTTATTGCCTATTGACGGTGAAATTGTGGGACATTTAAACCTGGCCCACTGCCCAACTTTGACTGCAACTTTGAATTTCTCTAACTTATCCATACGAGCTCGGATTGGAGATCCATTCATACCATTGGAAGCAGGGCGACAAGCACTGCAATCTGAACCTAGTTCGAGAGCAATATGACCACTTTTAGTTTTTACCATTTATGAGCCCTCTTGGTCTCCTGAGGGTGTCTGGAGCCACCTGGATCATTGGTGTCAACGCCTCTTCACATATCAAAGGTGAGATAGAACTATTGGTCACGTGATTACAATTATTTACGTTTGAATTTCACAACGTTGTCTTAAAAGCATCGGGGCTGTCAAAAATTGATTATGAAAATTTCTAGAGTAAGAGTGGCTTTATTATAAGAACAAAGTGGACCATTGGGTATAAAATTGTTTGGTATCAGAGATTATAATATATTTGAATCACATTGAAAATGAAAATTGATGCATACAAGTTCCATTTTTTCCTCTAAGAGATTATGAAGTAACCAAATACATCTCATCCTGGTATTAGAGAAGAGCTCAAGAATTGAGACCTTTAGGGAACAAGTTGCAACTGTTGTTGTAACCTCAAATAATTTCAAGAATTTTCTGTCACTAGGTAACGTAATTTTTTGTCTTTTTTATAAAAACAGTTTTCTATAATGGATTTTGTTGTTGTTAAGAAGAATTGAGGTGGAATTAATTTTCATCATTGTGCACATCAACCATTGATCAAAATGAATGTATTCATTTCAATTTGGAGGACCGTATCCAACCTAGAATTGCTAGAAAACCCAGAGATCAAGAGGAAAACTTAGAAGATTGGTAAATATCATTAAGAATAGGTTGTTCCAAATAGAGGATCATTTAGAATAATAAATTTACCAGTGACCATTTATAGTACTAAATTTGGCATCAGAGAAGCGTAATTCTAAACAAAGGAGGTGAAATTCCAAATTTCATAATTATGAATGGAGGAGGGAGAGTTTGAAATGTCATTGTGCCGAATAAAAAGGACAGAGCTCAAAATTATGTAGTTCAAAATAGGGAAGAATTTTTTTGAATTTCATAATTCCAAACATTGAAAGGATAATTTGTAATTTTGTAATTCCAAGAAAAGAAGGAAGAATTTAGAATTCCATATTTCCAAGAAAATAGAAACCAAAAATACACAATTTCAAATAAAAAGATTAAGATTCAGAATTATGTAATCTTGATGATGATTTTTTCTTCCACAATATTTGTTCCTTTCAATGTTTCAGGTAAAACATAAACACTCTCTATCTTAGATGTGTCGTCTTCAGAACCTTTGTGTTTCTCCAGTGGTAGAGTTTCATTTTCTAGTTTCTGTGCATTTTATTTGTCAACAATGTCAAAAACATTTCCACCATTTAAACTCCTTTTCCTTACATCCATGGATAAAATGTTATCACTGAGAAAAAGAAGTTGTTCAATTTTACATTTGTTGATAGAGGATCCCCTACCTTCCATTTTTGTTATCTTTGGTATCACTCAGAGGGTCCTCAATCATAGAGTAATGCTTTGCATCAAGATGAATGCAGGTGCTTCTTCAGATATTTCTTTCAGTGAACTTTGAGCTGAACTTATATCTACTTTAGGGCCAACCATGGTAGCAAGAAATGCCACCTACAAAACAGGCCAGTAGTTGAACATCTATTCGTTAAGTAAATTATGAATGCATCAAAAAGGAAAAAGGAAAAATGATGTTAACTTCCACAAATATCAACACGAAATAATTGTTTGTGAAGAGTCAAGATAATTCTTTCTAGCTTACCAATTCCATGATAGTGCTTCTTGCTTCTGCAAATGATAGTGACTACTCGAATCAAGATAACGCACCAACTTCCTAGAAAGTAACCTTTATTCCCTTGATTACATCATTCTTATATTTTTTTGGATCAGGTTCACCTTCATATACTAGTTTTAATTTACTATCATCATTATCAGATACCCAAACAAGCACCCCGCTACTAGGAATTTTGGCAATGAGACTCTCTGAAGTGCTTTGAGAGGCAGCCCTAGCTGAATCTTTGCTTGCTAAAAATATTTCAAATCTACTATGGATGATCATATCAGAGGTCTCCTTCTCTTCTAAAAAATGATCTATTGTTGGAACCCTAATAAAATGTAAGATATATTGAGCCTTGTATTTTGTAGCTACATGTTCTGTAACCTCATTCCCATTGTCCACATAAATCTCTAGAGCCTCAATCAGAAGAAATGTCTCTTGGTCTATCAAACTACCATCGTTGACACATGCTCTCTCAGCCATAGGTTCCAAGAGGATAAAATATGTTGAAACAATGCCCATACCAAACTTCCTGGCATTATAACATTATGAACATAAATCAAAATGTGCCTTCCATACCAATATATGGTCAATATGAATTTGAATTTAACTAGTAATCATATGACAAATGTTTCAAAATGCAAGCATCCAAAAATAAAGGCAACATAATACAACATACAAAAAAAAAACCTAATCCACATCAACGGTTATCATGCCAATGCTAAAAACACTTTGTTTTCATAGTACAAATAGAATAAAACCATTTACCAAGAAAACTAGACTTCACTTGAAAATCAAACATTGTCTGCAAGACTACTTGCTCCACTGTCATGTTGCCATAAAATGGAGAAAAATATCAAAACATTCCACAAAAAGGATATATTGAAGAGTTTGTGTGAAATGAAAAATATAGAACTCACAAACTACATTAATGAACTTTATTTATAATGATAATTTCACTCTTCGTATCCTTGGTAACATTGCAAAATCTGCGACCTTTTATATTCTATGTGACTTTCTTTTATTTATTATAGCTTATTATTATTCACTCTTTTCACACATGGAAAACAAAAAAACACACACAATTAATATAGAAAACAATATGCCCGTCGAGGTTTGGTCTAGTGGCAAGCGAGCGTTCTGTTAAGGCGTTCGTGCCGTGGTGGAGGTCACGAGTTCAAATCCCGTCTTACCCGAGGGGCTGTTGTGGCGGGCTCAGCAGTTCCTCCTAGGAGTATAGGGGTAGCCAGCGGGATTCGACCCCGTGTAACGCGAGTACAATACCGCTACAGTTGCCGATTCTCCTAGTCACAAAAAAAAATAAAAATAAAAAAATAAAATAAAATAAATATAGAAAACAATATATTTGAAGACCCTAGTGTTACCATTAGGATTGACATCCTAATTCTAACAATTTACCCTTCATATATTAGCCAACACCGGCTACACTACATGAAATTTTGAAATTGGTATAGCTTTATACGTTTACATGCCTACTTTATTTTTGTGTGAACAACTTTTTTTAAATATTATGGGAGGTAAATGCTTCAGAATGCAGCGTTGCACCAAATTTAACTATGATTTTTTAGTTTCTCGGAGTTCAAAAAGAGTTACTGCCTAGATTTATAGAAACTTCACTGATTATAAAAGCTATTGGAAACAAATATTCCAGATATTTTTAGTTGAAAATTGTATCTAGTGAAAAACTAAAAATATTTCCACTAACAACAAAAGCATTTTCCACTTAGAACAATGATCATGAAAAAGGAAACATTGCAAGTCTAACAAAAAAAAAATTAACTTCAGAGCATTTCTTTGGCCTAAAATTTACTGATCTAATAATATCAGTATAACATAAGGTGACGGGAAAAGATAAAAAAAATCAATGGAAACCAGCTGGCTTTGACGTATACTCAATATCACAATATTAACACAATTTAACCTATCACAAAAAAGTGGGGAATGGTGAGGTGCAAAAAATAAAGACAAGTTATTATGAGGAACCTCTTAAGTACCTTTTGATCTAATGAATATTGGCATAAAGTGGGTATATGATTAAAAAAAAACATAAAAAGAGGGTCAGCATAACTATAATGTGCTAATAAATAGTAGAACATGTTCAAGATCGATATTTTGACCAAAGCATAAGCACCCAAAAAAAGTCCTACATAAGTAAAAAATATGTCATGTGGTGGATTTTCATATACTTTCTTAATTTTCCTGTTGAACATGCATATAAATATAGCAACAAGATAATCCAAAAAAGAAAAGAAATCTAAAAGAAGCCTATTACTATTGGAAAATAAAAGGTTTCAAAAATAAAGAGGAATTGGTTTGATGGTGACTCAAAAATGTGTTGTATTAATCATAAATCATATAAACCATATGTGGATTTGAAAATATTAGCTTAAATAGAGGGAAGAAAAACACAAGTTCATTGACCAATCATGTGGTACAATTAAGACATGTTTGTAAGAAAAAATGTCACCATGAACACTGAAAAACAAAAAAACAAAAATTGCCTAAAAGAAACTTTCAAGTGGAGAAGATACAAAAATATCCACAAGCAAACCTGCTTTTGATAATGATAACATTTTGTGGAACAATCAGTTGTACAAGCACTACAATGATACTCAACTATAGGTCCTTGGGGTATACTCATACCTCTGGAACTACAACTTCAGCTAGGACAAGGGTTGGTAATTCCCTAGAAGAAGTGGCTCCAAAAGGCATTTTTAGGGAAGTATGGTAATTTTTTTAAAAGAAATACAATTTTCTAACAATGAAGTTGTTCTTATCACTTCGTTAGTCTCAACTGCTTACTTTCCTGTAGAATTATTTGATGTTTCATGGACCATAGGATCATCTTATTTGAAATTAGGAAAATAATGAAATCTTATTAAGCCCTAATGGTCAAAGAAATCCATGATTTCATACACAACATCAATTTCTTTTGTTATTGTATCAGATAAGTCTGTCAACCTGATATGTTTATGTGGTCTGTTATGGTACTATTTCATGAGGGGATTCTGTATTTCTAAATAAATTTATGGTTTTCAAGTCATTGAATTTCCATTAAATAATGATGGTAAGCCTCATTTCTCTAAGGCATGTATCTTTCTCCAGAAAAACCAACTTACAATAATATTGTAAACATTGTAAGCCAAGATCTTAAAAGTGATGGAAGCCATACTTCATTATACCAGGTACACCTAAATTACCAATACAAAACATAATTTGGGAGATATGGTGCTTATAAGCCGAAATTTCAATCTACCATAACATCAATATTCACATGTCCACACACATCTATTTATAGACCCCATTTGCAAATGTGGAAGCTCATTGAAGCTTAAATCCCCCATCATTGAGTACATCCACCCTATACTCTTGGGACTAAAAATCAGTGTATGCAATTATGTAGTTATCAATGCAAGTTCATCATTTCTATGAACATATAAAACTTTACCTAAAGAGAAAGTTATGCATAGATGCTTCTTAAAGATCCAAGTTTGTTGAAGCTCCCTAAAGTTAGCGTTAATTGAATAAACAAACCCTAAGTGACTATACTGAACCATATCCATGAGGATACTTCATGGTCAACATGTAGAGTTTTGTGTGCATGTTTTAGTGTTAGCCTAGATGTCAATATGGTCAAAATGTAGAGCTCTCATCTACGCCTGTAATTGGGAGTGTGGGAATAATCAATATGTGGAGATGTGGGTGGGTGTGAATATAGATAGTCTGATGTAGTTTTGGAGAGGTGTTTATAAGTTGATAGAGTGTAGAAAATAAGTAAAAATGTGCTTGTCATTGTAGATATGAGTGGAAATGTGTCCATTATGCAAACTCTATATGGTTGCATGTTTGTTTAGAAATGGGTGTGTTTGGTTCATAGAAAATTTTTGTGCGTGTGTAAGTATGATCCATTTTTAATTTTTTATCAGTATATAGAGCTTTAAGGGTGCATGCTTTTGGTTCATAAAGATGCCAATGTGATCTGTATGCTAAGTCATTTTTTTGTATATGTTAATTTTGGTGTAGGTCTCATTGTACTCACAATGATTTTAATTTTTGGGTGGAAAATTTCAGGGTTCAAACATAACCCTTTTCTTATTAAAAAACCATATTCACATCATGGCTTGGGATTTATGCACTTGCAACTTATCATTTTCAATTTTTTAATTAGCATGCTTGTGATTTCGTTTATAGTGGTCCTAATGATATAGGGTGCTCTCCAAATTACCTATTCTATATGGGGTTTGAAAGCGAAAATCTCATTATCTTGCATTTTCATTCCCCAAAGAAGATGTACACCCTACATATACAAATGTAAGTTAATTGTGAGAACTTCTATATGGGAGGATGTGGGTTCAATGTGATATATTATGTATATGTCAATGGAATTAATTTGAATAATATGTAGAACTATATGTGCTGATAAAGTTGTTGTTAAGATATATATGTGGGTAAGATCAATATGTAGGGCTTGGTGTGTCACCATGACATGAAGATATTTTCTTTAGGAGTGGGTGAAAATTGTCTACACTTGATTATGTAAACTGTGACTGAGTTTGAGATGATTTCATGTGTTTATCTTTTCTTTCATGAAAGTTTGAAATGATTTTATAGGATTGGAAATCATGAAAATCCATTGAAAATTGTGCCCTACTAACATCTAATCCTAATTTGATATACCCAACAAAATAGAATCAAGAAGACCTTGCATTTACTTCAATACAAAACCAACCCTAAAATAACCCAAAAGGGGGAAAAACTACTTACCTGGTGGGTTGGAAAAACATGCGCATTTTCGTCTCTAAAAACCTCTTCACTTAACTCCATATTAACCACAATAAGAGCTGCCTGATCCATTCCTCCCTGCTTTCGATCCTCTCGAGAAACCTCTAGTTTCGCATTTGGTTTGACCAAATGATCAAGCTTCTGTAGAGGAGATGGAGGGATAGGATTTGTCTCGAGAAAATTATTTTATTGTTGTTATTGTTGAGCATCAGTCATAACTACGACAACCATTTTGACGGGGGATTTCCGCGTTGTTATAGGAGGGCCATTGTGCAAAGGGGGTAGAGGGGATTTGTCTCTGGCCAAGTGTTTGGATGGCCCTCTTGTTCAAGATGATCTGTTTTTACTTTTTAGAGAACCAACTCTCCTTCTTGAGCCCTTTAAATTCTTTTATGCCTATTTTCTCCCTATTCCTACTGTTGATCCATCCTCCATGTTTCCATCCATTATTCTCCCCATATTCTTCCTACATATGAAATGCAAAGTGAATGAGCGATCGAATATGAAGGTATCCAATGGTTCATTTTACAATGTTTTCAATGAAATTGTTATTTTTTGTTTTTATTTTGGTTATACGGGGATACTAAGTATTGAAAATATATGTTCATTTTATTTGATGTTTTCCTCCACAAAACTAATGAGAATCCATTATGTTTTTTTGTTAAAGAGGATGCTTTAAAGAAGAACAAAAAGTTATAATTATGGCACACACACACACACACACACACACACACACACACACATATGGTTTTTTTATACACATTATGATATATATATATATGTATGTGTGTGCGTGTGTGTTTAAATCTAGTTAGAAAAAAATATATGTTCAAATGACACTTTAGTCATATTATAGGGGTAACCTGAACTACTCAATAAAAATAAATTTAAAAAAATAATAACAAATACTTTTTTTTTAACATAACGTTATTTTTATTTTTATGGAGTTAAAATGTTTACCTTATATTAAATAATTTTTTTATTTATTTTTATTTTTATGTATTTTGACTAAGTGAAAATATTTACAGGACAAAACATTACATCTCTTCCATATTGAACTTAAGAACACTTCTCAAAACATTACAACATATTTTTCATACTAAGATTGAGAGTACCTCTTACCACAATAATAAAAATAATGCATATGATTTAAATATCATATTATATAATATAAATTATATTCTTAAAATAAATTGCACGAGACCTTGCAAAATTGTACAATTTGTTGAAAGTTGAATAGACTTTACGATGATACAATTTGTTAAAAAGTCAGCTTTTATACTAACACATCCTTAAAAAAATCTAGTGAAAAAATGAAATCCAAGTTGTTCTTGTTAAGGGTCACCATGGTATAATTAAAACAATTTAATTGAGAGTTTAGTTACCAATTTGAAATTATTATCATATTAATATTGTATAAATAAAATTTACTCTAAAGTGAAATTAAAAACGATTTTGAATTTAAAGGTGGTTTTTCTAAGATTATTATAATGAATCAAAATAATTTAGTAAATAAATTATTTTATTAATTATTTTTAATAAAATACAGTGAAAAAAGAAAAATTACAATTGAAATAAGTTTATTTGAGAATTTTGTATTAATTTATATATTGTTTTGATAATATTTAAGTTTAATATTAATTTGGCTTGGGATGGAAGAATAGAAAGTTGAGGGAGGGAGAGTGGTCAACCCACACTCACTTTAAGTAATAAAGAACAACTTTACAACAAATCAAATTGTCTAGCCAATTCATTCATTCCTGATATTATTGGTATTTCCATGTCTTCTAGATGGCTTCACTTAAATTATTGTTTCTCTATGACAAAAGGATTTTGATATTATGTAACATGGTATGAAAATAATAGAAAGAAGCTTATAATTTACAAAAATAAAAAACGGTTTAATATTAAGAATGTAATTTTAAATATTAGTATCAAGGTTTAAATTTTAAAAATAAATTGGATTTCCTTTTATGGTTATTGGATCGAGATTTGTTCTTAATTCATTGGTCTAGGATGAATTTTGGATATTTCACATCCTAAAGTGTTTATTAATCAATATTGGGGCTCCAATCAGGTTTGAAACTCAACGTACTAGCCTAGGGTTCTAGTGGGCAATAAACTTAGGCTCAAGATGAATATATGGGGTCATTGAATCCATTTACCTAAATGTTAACATTGCAAACAGAATTGGAAACCCCCTTAAAGGGATCTCTAAATTTTAACACTATAAATGGATTCAGAAGTCTCTAAATTTTAACACTACAGATGGATTCAACCCCCTTAAAGGGGTCTCTTAAGCCATCTATAGTGTTAAAATTTAGTGAAATTTTGAACTTCAATATAAAAATTGCAATTTCAATTTTCGGAGTGACACAATGAAAAATGAATAGCATAAATGACTAATTGATATACTTGTTGCACTTGTTAGTTTATCATATTTTTATTCTTGGACTATAGTAGTCATTTACGTTAATCATTTTTAATTGTGTCACTTATTATCTAGTCATATATTTTAGTCCGGAACTAAATTACTCATTTTAGTTAGTCACTTTTAGTTGGGTCACTTATTATCTAGTTGTATATTTTATCCCTAGACTAAATTAGTCCTTTAAGTTCATCATTTTTAGTTGGGTCACTTAAAATTCCTGAAATTTACTAGTACTTCACTTGAAATCATTATGGTGACTAACATTTTTAGTCGTGTAGTCACTAATATCCCATTTTGTACAAGTGATATGGAAAATGGTGATTAGTTTATGGTGGCTTGACATGGTATACATAGAGGTATCATGAATAATTCCAGGGCCATGTTTGGCAAGGTTTTCCCATGTTATTGCTTTTCGCTGAAAATCGAGAAAATCAAGGTTACAAGACAAAGCTAAAAAGGGCCAAGGGATTTTTCCTTGTGGGCCCTATACTAAGGTTCCAGGGCACCCGAATGGAAAACTATAGATTGGTCTAGTATGTAGTTATCCGGTATGGATAGTCAAGCTTCCAATCAATGAATATTTTAGGGAAATAAAACAATGCATCGTCATGGATGTTTAATGGTTTAAAGAATACAGGTAAAAATTTTTAAAATAATATTGGTCTATGGATATTAAAATATATAGAAGTGGACACTCTTCAATTGACCCAGACTCTAAGTCTATTGAGTTAATAATTTATTGCTTGGTTCCAACCTAAGGTCATGAGGGCTCGATGGTTTAGATCATGGAGCTAAAGGGTTATGAAATCATTTGGATATATGAAAATTTTTTTATACAAGAGTGGACCCTATTCAGTGGACTTAGACTCCAAATTCATCATAAATAATATGAAGAAATATGGGCATCCAATAGTCTAGGTGTTTTTCAAATTGTATTCATTAATATGGACTTGAATTTCAAATATACTGGAACTAATAACTTAAGAACATTGTCCTATAACAAGTTCATGTGGGTTTTATGGTTAAGACCACGGAGGTGGAGTTAATATTGAGTAATATAGGTAAGAAATTTATCAAAATATCCATATATCCATTATACAAAAGTGAAATAGATTCTACATTTACTGGAGAAATACTTTTAGAACATGGTCATGGAACATGATCATAGGTGTTTGATGTTTTAACCCCAGAGGGCCAAAGAATAATTAAAATTAAAAAGTAATGTGTGTCATCCAGATCATATCTCCCAAGGACTTTCGACTCAGATCAGATGATTCACATGTTATGTTAATCGTGACCAAGGTTGTGTTGGCTCAAATTTAGAAATCTACTGTAAATAATTCAATTTGGAAAATATTGAGGTGTGAAATGATGAAATTATGAAGTGATCAGTAACATATCAGCAAGGTGGAGCATGGAGAGGTCCAAGGATGAAATATGAGGAGGATGTGTAGAAAATAGATAGGTTGTCGAAAATATTGAGTGAAGGAAAGCGATGATCTGGATTTATGCAGGAACACAATAATATACAAAAATAAAGATAAACATAAAGATGCAACGAAAATAAAACTTGATTTCATTAATATCATATAGTTACATAAATATGCTTACAAACATAATGGAAGTAAACTAGCTAGGGCACTGATAGGCTTATCTCTGTGAAGAGATGTGGCAATTACATGCCTCTGAACTATGTTACAATGGTGCTTGAAGGCCTATTTATTGTTGAGAAACAATGGAAAACCCTAAACATCCAAAAACCTAACCCTACGAGATTAAGCGCCAAAACTATGGGCCATTTTTGGGTAAATGATAGAATGCCTTCCTGCTTTACCCACAATCTTCATGTGCATATAAAACTGTACTTCCAGGTTGCCCCAAATAATTTTAAATTTGGACAATTTCAATAATAATTTCGGAAGCTTATTTAATTAACCAAGGGTCATAAAACCATATTAGAAAACTTGCCTCATGTGGTTGAATAAATATTCGACTTTATAATCAACTCCCCAAGTCTTTGGATTTTTATAAAACCTGAGTGTAAAATATATGAATTCATGCAGGACCCAAAGTAGAATATAATTCTAGTGCCAACCAACTCTCATTTAACATAATATTTTATGTTATATTATGTCTTCATCTTAAAGGAAATCTCAGGGTGTATACCCACCTTTCTTTAACTAATCAAAGTTCGATCTTGATTAAATTAAACCAACGCACATCTATTAAGTTAATTCTCCGTGAATTGCGTACGTACTAACCAGCCATCGCATCAATTTAATAATGCCTCTAGCCCCACATTCAAACGTTCAACATTTTTACATTTTGGCTCATATCTCACTTTAACTCCCTCGCAACTTGAGATGCGAACACGCTTGGATCTATCCGCCAAGCGGATTTGGCGGAATTCGCATTTTTTCACAAACAAAACTTTAACGCCCAAAAAAAATGCAAAATTGGTGGTATTAGATTACCACTCAAAGGCACGTGTCAGTCCCTGGCGTATATCGCATTTTTTTTCTTGATTCCGCTTACCAGTTTTAAGCCGCGCGAAACCCATATATGGGTTTGGAAAACTCCCTTCACTGTTTACAAATCATGGTTCCATTTCAATTCATGATTCCGCTCCTTTAACTATTGTTCTTCATGTGTGTTTTAACTCTATGCTCCCATTTTATTCAATGTTTCTCCTGCAAACCATTCATGGAATCGATCTACTCAATAAAATCCTCTCCATGACTTCATTGACCATGCACTTTCTCCATTTCTTCTAATCTCATTGTGCCATTAATTCAAATTCGCTTCCATGAATGCGTTACTTGCTCTACGCACTAGTAAATTTTCCCTTACCATATGATTTCTTCTTCAGTCTTTGTTTTGACTCTTATTTGTAAGTATGTGTGAAGCCCCTTTCTCAGTTGTCGTATATATAGTCCGCTCCACCATTTGTACTTGTAGCAAACCCCATGACGTTCCGATCTTATACGCCTTCAATTCAACAGTTCATTGGTCATTTCAACCTCTTCTTACACACTCAAATAAAACAGATTTTCATTCCACCTTCAAAAGCGCCTTTCCTCAAAGCACAAAAGTGTAGACTCCATATCAAATTATAACACTCCCCTGTTCTTATCAATTCAATTGATAACCAAAGTCGATATAGTCAAAGGTTGTATTACAGTTCAACTTTCTTCCAGTGGATTGATCCTTTCAGTGATTGATCTTCCTCAAATAATATGAATGCAGACTGATATCAATTCTCTAATCCCCACAGAGTCACTAATGCAGCCAATAACATAGAGTTTCACAACTTGCCCACAGAAAATAAAATATTCCTCATACAAAATTAGACCAAGAATACATGCAAATTTTGCACAGAATTTATAAAAAAATTCCTGATCAATATATACAAATGTGACCAATTACAAAAGCATCCACTTACAACTTTCTTGTTTGACCAGATCTTCAATTCGATGGCCCTTATAGCCTCGCTACTCTGTCTTTGAGCTATGAACAACTATCCCCAAACCTATTTCCTTAATGCATTTTTGGCTTACACTTATACAAGAAAATAATGAATCGCTTCAGCTCCTCTAACAGCTCAACAAAACTCTTAAAATTCCAGATTTCCTAAATCTAGACCAATTCCTAGATTATCTAAAACTGACTCTAATTCACTCCTAAATCTAAACTTTCTCTTCACATTCCCAACTAACCAAATTCCCTTGTTCTCCAATTATTCAAGAACGGTTACATTTTCACTCAATATTTAATTAGGAATAATTAAAATTCCCTCAATTTATTACATAGAGTCTAACTCTCTTAAAAACTTAAAACCCCTAAGTTTAATAAAAACACATGGAATTTGTTTTTGCCTAATGCCCCTGCATCAGACTCCTAAGGTCAAAATGAATCACGATCTCCTGATCATGTGATTTTAATTCCTCGCCTCCTGGATCCCATACTTTTCTTTGCTGATGTCCAACAGCTGCATTATTATTCAACTGCACTTATCCAAGTCTCTATATCTTGTTTTGCACCCGACCTCCAACTATACTTTCACATTCTGCTCTTGTCTTTCCCTTGTCAAAATTCCTCTACTTTCTTGCTACTATCTGCTCCTTCTGAGACACCTTCATCATCAGTCTTATGATGCTTTCAATCTCCATGTCCAGCATATTTTCTAGCTCGAATTTCCTCTGCCCACTGCTGCTGCTTCCAATTTCTATTGTTGTCAATGCTGCTGTTGTTACTGCCTCCAAGAATTTTTCTGCTTTTACTTTGGCTCTTGTTCTTAATTGCTGAGCCCTTGCGACCACCCTGTCATCCATACCCTCTTGTCTTCTGCTACAGAAAATATCTTATTGAATATATTAAGATATCTCCCTCTGCAACAATTTTCTTCTGTTCATCACCTGCAATTTTATCTTTGAAAAATAAATTATCATTTAATCCTCTATCTGCAGTAACATACTCATTTAGTATACTAGTAAGCATAATCAAATTTTGCAAACTAGTATCTGTTGTTGCCTCTTTCACAGCTTCAGGCAGATTCACCCTAGTGTCTGTAATTCCTTCCTCTTGTTCAAATGTCCTCACCAAACAGTTCAGCCATCTCATTTGTACTTGTTTCACATCATTAGTATGTTGTAATTATGTTTCAGCATATCCCTCTTCTTCCTTGAAAATATTTAGTAATTGTCCTCCACCTTCTTGATTGATTTTGGCAATCAAATAAAGTTCTTCAAGCACTGCATCCCCATCCCCTATTAGAATAGAATCCTGATTCTTCATCACTGCGCCAGTTTTAAAAATTTTCCCCACAGTCTACTCTTGCCCCATCAGACAAGCCAATTCTTCCCTGTTACCAACAGTAACAAGTTTCTGCATATGAGACACGACTGTCTCACCTTCTTTCTACAACAGTTCCTCTTCTCTCAAGACAATTCCAAATGATGGATTGCCTCATGCAATATCTGTATGCACAATCAAATTGTCAGTTTCAAAATCACAAGACCCAATGGTCTCACTTGCTGATTTAGTGACCAAGTTTTCTCTCTGCAATCCCAAGTTTGTTTCAAGACTCAGAAAACCTCCACTGTTTTTCTTCTCAGATTTTAGAGTTATCTCCACTGTTCTAATCACCAAGTTAAAATGATCATCCTTCACTATGTTTTCAGCTAACATAGTTTCCTTTTTATTAACTTTCCTGACAATTTCCATTTGTTGTTCCTCTTTGCCTGCATAATTAACACATGAATTATCAGCATTAAAATTACAAGGTCGCATTACCTCTTCCTCCTCTGACAACACATCAGTATGTTGTTCTGAGTTTCCTTCCAATTCCTTTGTCAGCACATCAGTATGCTGATTTGTATCCTCCATGAGACTGTCAGCTAGTCTCTCCTTCTTTCCATCATCTGTTTCATGAATGTCTGCTGTGATTCACCAAAATGAACTCCTTTTTTCTGAATCATTTTCTTATCCTCTTTTCTCTGATTGTCATTCATGAAAATTCCTCTATCTTGCTTCTTCAACAATCTATCCTGTGCATAGGTCCTCTGCTTCTCCAACTCTCTTCTTTGAAAATCCAACTTTCTATACAATTCAACAACTTCAATTGGAGTAGATTTTGGGAACTTCACCCAACCTTTTATGCCTTTTCTTTCTCTTGACCAATCATCAGCTGGTCCTTCTCTCTCTGCCTCAATATTCTGCTGAATATCCTCATTAGACTCCCATGTCTTCAATTCTTCCTGAGATCTTGCTATCTCCACATTGATATGAACATATTTCAAATTCAATTTCTCTTACTCAACAAACTGTAAAGCTTGTTCATCTCCCTGTGATGTACCTACAAACATACACAACTCTTTAGTTTTAAAACCACAAGACTTTTCAGTCTTGGTTACTTTCTCAAGCACTTCCCTTTGAACAGATCTACATGTGGAATCTTCAAATTCCATCCTTGATTGAAGAAATCTGAGTTCCTCTTCCTCTATGGAACCTGTAATCACCTCACAATTGTCAAGTTAAAAAATACAAGGCTTTACATCATCCAGTTGATCTGGACTTGTCAAATAACTCAGGAAATCATCAATGATTTTCTCTTCAGCAGGACAAAATTCTTGCTGCCTTAAACCTTCACCATGATTCACAAGATCCTTCATAGATTTGTGTTCTTCACCTGTACTCTATTCTGCTTCACAACCAGAAATTGATTTTCTCAACTCAGCTGCTCTGAGTTCTTATTTCAATAACGAAATCTCCTTTTGCCTCAACCTTAACTGTAATGGTTTCAATTTCACTCTCTTCGTCATGAGCCAACCAACTCTCTGGATTTCCTCTATCATCCTCTCCAGTTTATTAAACTATTCTCTAATCTGAGCTATCTCTTTATAATATTCTGCATCAGTCAACTGCTGCCTTATGCCATTTACCATGTCATCTACTTTCTTCTGATGTGGTCTCTCTCAGAACCTTTGCTATCTCTGCTATGACTATCAGTAGTAATCCTTTTCTCCATGAGTTCTTCACTCACAAGCTACACTAAGCCTCTACAATAGCAAGCTCTCCTGCTGCCACTTACCTCACCAATCCTTTCCTCCGGATCTTGGCTTTGGCAAGTACTAGTTCTCCTTCTGCTGGAACCTTTTGAGCACTCTCTTCTGCTCTCTCTAGGCTTCACTCTGCAACTTTTCAAGAACACATATTTTCTTCTTTCATCCAACCTCTGTTGGGAATTCTCCAGGTTTTGCCACACTTTATTCTTCACTTTAGAATCCTCTGCTTGACTCTTCCATCACTGCTCTCAAAGCTGTGATCTGCTTTTGCTGAGATTTCTTCAATTGCCTACAATCTGAATTCTACAAACAATTCTTCAAACCAGAGTTAAACACTGCTCATCAACTCACCTTCTCTTGGGAACACTGCAATTTTTCTCCCTATCACCATCAAAACCTTGTCTTCATCATATCTACAACCATAATTCTGTCTTCATAATTTCAAAATCAGATTTAAAATTATTTTACCTGCAAGATCTCTGAATGATCTTGTTCTTCATTCATTCATTTTTGTAAACCTCTGTTCACTGCACCCATATTCAAATCTACAATCACTCTTAAAAATATTTAAAACTTCAAATTTCCTTCACTATTTCAGTACACATGCATTTCAAAAATTAATTTTCAACGAGATATTCCAACTCTGATACCACTTGATGGCATGCCTTCCTGCTTTACCCACAATCTTCATGTGCATATAAAACTGTACTTCCAGGTTGCCCCAAATAATTTTAAATATGGGAAATTTCAATAATCATTTTGGAGGCTTATTTAATTAACCAAGGGTCATAAAACCATATGAGAAAACCCACCTCATGCAGTCGAATAAATATTCGACTTTATAATCAACTCCCCAAGTCTTCGGATTTCTATAAAACCTGAGTGTAAAATATATGAATTCATGCAGGATCCAAAGTAGAATATAATTCTAGTGCCAACCAACTCTCATTTAACATAATATTTTATGTTATATTATGTCTTCATCTTAAAGGAAATCTGAGGGCATATACCCACCTTTCTTTAACTAATCAAAGTTTGATCTTGATTAAATTAAACCAACGCACATATATTAAGTTAATTCTCCGTGAATTGGGTACGTACTAACTAGCCATCACATCAATTTAATAATGCCTCTGGCCCCACATTCAAACGTTCAACATTTGTACATCATGGCTCATATCTCACTTTAACTCCCTCGCGATTTGAGATGCGAACACACTTGGATCTATCCACCAAGCGGATCTGGCAGAATTCGCATTTTTTCACAAACAGAACTTTAACGCCAAAAAAAAAATGCGAAATGGGTGGTATTAGATTACCACTCAAAGGCACGTGTCAGTCGCTGTGTATATCGCGTTTTTTTTCTTGATTCCTCTTACCGGTTTTAAGCCGTGCGAAACCCACATATGGGTTTGGAAAACTGCCTTCACTGTTTACGAATCATGGTTCCATTTCAATTCATGATTCCGCTCCTTTAACTATTGTTCTTCATGCGTGTTTTAACTCTATGCTCCCATGTTATTCAACGTTGCTCCTACAAACCATTCATGGAATCGATCTACTCAATAAGATCCTCTCCATGACTTCATTGACCACGCACTTTCTCCATTGCTTCTAATCTCATTGTTCCATTAATTAAAATTCGCTTCCATGAATGCGTTACTTGCTCTATGCACTAGTAAATTTTCCCTTACCATATGATTTCTTCTTCAGTCTCTGTTTTGAATCTTATTTGTAAGTATGTGTGAAGCCCCTTTCTCAGTTGCTCTATATATAGTCTACTCCACCATTTGTACTTGTAGCAAACCCCACGAGGTTCTGATCTTATATGCCTTCAATTCAACAGTTCATTGGTCCTTTCAACCTCTTCTTACACACTCAAATAAAACATATTTTAATTCCACCTTCAGAAGCGCCTTTCCTCAAAACACAAAAGTGTAGACTCCATATCAAATTATAACACTCCCGTGTTCTTATCAATTCAATTGATAACCAAAGTCGATATAATAAAAGGTTGTATTACAGTTCAACTTTCTTCCAGAGGATAGATCCTTTTAGTGATCGATATTCCTCAAATAATATGAATGCAGACTGATATCAATTCTCTAATCCCCATAGGTAACTATTGCAGCCAATAACACAGAGTTTCACAACTTGCCCACAAAAACTCAAATATTCCTCATACAAAATTTGACCAAGAATACATGCAAATTTCACACAGAATTTATAAACAAATTCCTCATAAATATATACAAATGTGACCAATTACAAAAGAATCCACTTACAACTTTCTTGTTTGGCCGGATCTTCAATTCGATGGCCCTTATACCCTCGCTACTCTGTCTCTGAGCTATGAAAAACTATCCCCAGACCTGTTTCCTTAATGCCTTTTTGGCTTACACTTATACAAGAAAATAATGAATCGCTTCAATTCCTCTAACAGCTCAACAAAACTCTTAAAATTCCAGATTTCCTAAATCTAGACCAATCCCTAGATTATCTGAAACTGACTCTAATTCACTCCTAAATCTGAACTGTCTCTTCACATTCTCGACTAACCAAATTCCCTTGTTCTCCAATTATTCAAGAATAGTTACATTTTCACTCAATATTTAATTAGGAATAATTAAAATTCCCTCAATTTTTTACGTAGAGTCTAACTCTCTTAAAAACTTAAAAACCCCTAAGTTTAATAAAACACATGGAATTTGTTTTTGCCTAATGCCCCTGCATCAGTAAATTGGTACATCAACTTCCTAGGGATGTAACTTTGGCATATGATCTCTGTTTGGTGCGCTCAATACCTCGTTAGAAATATCTATCTGAGGACTACAACTATTGGTATGAGAAACATGGAATGAAATTCCATGTTGCTCTCGGTTTTCCCAAAAAACCTCGTTTAGAGCCTCAAAACAGCTTTGGAAGTCGAGGACCCGAAAAATAAATAAAAATAGTAAAATGTGTGCAAACTGAAAAACTAAAAGAAACAATGGTGGGGGTCCAAGTGGAATAGGTGGGTGGCCACCAATATCCACCTGGATCATTCCTCCCCCCTTAGGAAGAAATGGTCCCCATTGCATTGAGTTCCTCCATGAGATGAGGAAAATTCTGTTGAACTTGATCTCTGGTGAGCCACTTTCCTTGGTGATGGTGTGTGGCCCATATCATAGCAGCGAAGATTGTGGTGGGTTTCAGCGAGGTGATCCTTCCGCAAATATAGCCATACTTTTTTGCCCAGCTGGAATTTGTGTGGCACCCGATATTGATCATGCCTCTAATTGTACTTCGCATTGGATTTCTTGAAGATGTCATGGAGATGTTGGTAGACGTGCTAGATGTGTTTAATAAATTTGGTTTCTTTATCAAGCTCAGATAGTACATGTGTGTATTATGTTTGTGTGGTCGCTTGAGGTATGGAAACATCAGGTGGCAGCGCGCTTGGGATCAAATCAATGGAGGGCTTGACTTGACCCTGTAGAGGAGCCTCTGTGGGTGAGGAGAAAATGTCCTCGTATTCCTCCACGACTTGTCCCATCTGATGTTGCCATGCTAGGGAGCCCTGTTTGGAGGTTGTGGCCACAAAATTCTTCTTTCCCTTTGGGTGAATTGTAATGAAAATAAACTTCTTTGTTTGGGAAACAAGCTTACGACATTATTTTGTAGTAGTCAAAGAGATGGAAGGAGGTGGTACTACCTCCGGTATCATGCACATTTTGTTTCCAAAATTGATAACAACAGAACGAGGCATAGACTCATACATAGCATGTCTCTTCCACACGTATGGTTGGCCCAATAATAAATAAGACACATCAAGAGGAGAAACATCACACAATACCTCATCCGTGAATGGCTTGATGTTGTATGAAAAGCGACACTTGTAGCGGACACAAAGATATCTTCCTTGGTGAAACCACCTGATGGTATATGACCACGATTGTGTTATGGTTGGTAGACCGAGCCTCTTCATGACCTTTGTTGAAATGAGGTTCGTTTGGATTCCACTATCGACAAGGAATTGCAGTGGAGAACCTTTCAACCACATCTGTGAATGGAAGAGGCACTCTCCCTCCTCTAGATCCTCGGGATTCTCCCTTTGGAGCTTGGTGGTGGAAAAAATGGCACTGGGATCCACATTAATGATTTGATTCCCTTTTTTATTTCCCTTGTATGGTTTTCACTCATTATTATAACATGCATCTGATTCAGGTGCCTTCAGTTCAACCACCAACAATCCTTTGACCCGAAACTCGTTTGTGTTATGAGTGGGGTTGTTATGAAATTCACACTACTTCCCCATGTCATTATTTGGATTTTTGGTGCTGTTATGAGTCGCCCAGATTTGGCTTTACCCATTGTTCTATGGTTTGAGGGTGCCTTTCCCTGGCTTCAGATTCACAGATCCAAAGACTCTCTTCTTCTGCTCGATATTGAAAACATAGCGATATGCCGTGCCAAGCGAGGTAATGTCGAGGAAGTCCATTTCCTATTGAATGTATCTATTCAACAAGTAGTGGTACTTGAGCACCAAATGTCTCTCTGAATATTTAATACCCAACTTTGTGTGCAGGGTATGGAACAAATTCGTCAGTTCCTGCACATCTTGATCCATTGGCTACCGCAGCGTGGTCCATTGGATGTAATTTTCCTCATAGCTTCCCGTGGGGTAATATTGTTCCTTGATGATTTCTCGTAACAAATTCCAAATGGGTGCGATCGAGAATAGAGAGGGTTCCCTCTCGTCCTTTTTCTCAAAGTAGGTTTCCCACCAGTCTTGGACTTGGGGGGCGGCTTTGAGGAGTGCAAAAGTAATCTTTTCTCTGTTGAAGAAATCATGGAACGATAAATACCGTTCCAGAAAATTCAACCATCTATCTATGATGTTTGCATCTATCTGGCCTTCAAATACAGGAATGTCGAAGTTGAATTGTACCTTGAAAGGAGCGGTGCCTCCAGAGTGGTTACTGGATGTAGATGCGCCATTGATGGGCAGCGTTGAAGGATCTGGGAAAAGATATCCATAATCACATTCCTATGTTTCTTGAGGGCCTCCTCAAGAAATAATTTGATAGGATATCCTGGTCCCTCATCTTTATTTTCTTCTGCCATGGGAGTTCTTCAGGGTTTGCGAGGCTAATCTTGTAAGGGTTCAACCATATCAAGCCCTAACTCCTTATACCCAGACCTTGTTGGGGACATGCAAAGAAAAATAGAGAAAGAGAAGACTGCTCTGATACCACTGATCCAGATTTATGCAGGAACTCAATAATATATAGAAATAAACATAAACACAAAGATGTAGTGGAAATATAACTTCCTTTCATTAATATCATATAACATAAATATGCTTACATACATAATGAAAATAAACTAGCTAGGGCACTAGTAGGCTTATCCTTGAGAAGAGATGTGGTAGCTACAGGCATATGAAATGTGTTAAAATGTGGCTCAAAGGACTATTTATTGTTAAGAAACAACGGAAAACCCTAAAAATCCAAAAACCTAACCCTAGGAGATGAACCGCCAAAAATATGGACCTCGTTTGGGTAAATTGGTACATCAACTTCCCGGGGACGTAACTTTGGAATGGGATATTCTTTTGACGTGCTCAATACCTCTTTAGAAATATCTATCCAAGAAATACAAGTTTTTTTGTGAGAAACACGAAAGGAACTTCCATGTTTCTCTCGGTTTTCCCAAAAAACGTCGTTTAGGGCCTCAAAACAGCTCCCGAAGTTCAAGACCCAAAAAACTGTTAAAAATAGTAAACTGCGCAGAAAATTAAAAACTGAAAGAAACAATAGTGGGGGTCCAAGTGGAATAGGTGGGTGGCCACCAATATCCACTTGGATCAAGAACAAATTTGGATAAATGAAGTATTATATGGGGCATAATCAAGAATAAAGTATAAAGAAGTTTTCAGTATTATGAAGATCGTAGCTAATACAATGTGTAGAGCTAAAAAGTATAGAGAAAAGAGCGGTGTCCAAAGTTAAAGAGTAGCATCATAGAGGTGTCAACAAAATAATATCAGAATACAAATCATAATAAAATTAGGGGATTGGTTTCTCCTTCATGTTAGTGCCTGGAAATAAGGGAATTTTTGTCTCCTTAAAGTTGGTTCCTGTAAGTTATGGGATTGGTGTATTCTTCATGTTGGCACCTGTAAATCATGGGATTAGTTTATCCTTTAGGTTGGTGCCTCTAAATCAGGGGATTGGTGTCTATTTTTCCTTAGTGCCAGTAAATTGATGTAATAGTAGGTTTGCACCTACAAGAATATTTGAACAAAGAATATTTGTGGTTTCCTACCTTTAAGGGTTTCCATGTACATCTAGTGTTCTCATGCGTTGACTATGTGATTGATTCTTATATTTTTTAATATATTTTTTTTTTTTTTTTCCATTATATTGATCCCTCTTCTCCCCCCCCCACCCCCCTCCGTTAGTGTAATTATATCCCAACATGCTCTTCTAATTCCATATGGTATTTTCCTTATATTTAATTTAGTGTATGGTCTTTTAGTCTCATGGCTTGTCTTGAAAATTGATATGTTTCATAGGTGTAAAGATGATAGCTGATTTATTCTATTTAATTCATTTCAAGGAAGTGGGAAAAACCAATTTCATTCAAGGTCTCCTCACCTCTTCCTCATTCACAAGTAGGATTACTAGTTTTGGCTTCCAATTTATATCAAAAAAGTTAGGGTTGATCAAGGCATATTTTTATTTGACAATTTTTTTCATTTGTTTACCAAGTGATTCCTTATGGTTTGATTACCTCTTCCTTGTTTTCTACATTTACCTTACTTTTCTCTTTCTACATAATGTTGTTGCACATAGTCTATAATTGTGTTTCCTTATGGATTGTCATAATTTATTATCTATTTAATTTCTATGTTTTACAAAAATATTAATTAAATGAATATGCATTAATTTGTCAACTTGGGATAATATTTCTAGCAGGATGTTGTGTATATATGCATAGGATCCATGTTCTTTATTTTAAATAATAACTAAGAAATAAAATACTGGTGTAAAAATTAAATATACCTATAGAAATTAAAATACAATAATTAAAATAACAGACACAATAGAAAATAAATGAATTGAAAAACATATATTTTAAGAAAGAAAATAATGTTGGATACAATGATATATAGTCGTAGAAATTGAAATACAAGACTTAAATAACACACACACATACACAAAAGAAATTATTCGACTTCTACTCTGATAAGTTATGGATCTCTTATTCTTATGCAAAAAACGGAGCCCTTCCTTGATGCATATGAAGGAAGTATCTATGCCCTTCTTAACTTGTAAATTACAATAATATAAAACATTTAGCAATTGAAATAAGAAACATTAAATAATAATTGCAATTAAAATGAGAGAATTTCATTACTTCAAGAGTGTCATCAAAACATTTCAATATGATCCTGAATTTTTAATGTAATCTCCTTAACCATCCAAACTCTAGCTCCCTCCTCCCTTTGACACACTAAGTATCATCCTTTTATAGATATACTAATAAAACAAGCTCTACGATTACTTTAAGTAACATTAGGACCCAAGAGTGGAAGTGGAATCTAGTTCCATATTAATTGCAAATGATCCCAACTAAATAGAACTACAATACATAAACAAAATATTCATACATATGAATTTACACTCTCAAATGAAATTAGTTTATCTAATCCCAATTAATATAATTTCATTTCCTTTGGAGAAGAATTATAACTATAATTATAATTCTTCTCATTTATGATTTTGTTCTTCAAAATATGTAGTATTGTCTTATTTTATATGATATCCAAAAAACGGATCAGAATGGCCAATATAGTTCAAAATGTAGCACAAACGAAACATATTCTTATGCTTCATAAATTCATCAAATATGTACCATATTTTGGATTGATCAACAAACCCATTATTTTGGTAGTTGTGAGGATGGAAGCTTATTTATTCCACACACCACTAGTCTCAACTACGTGGTGATAAACTTATTAAATTTCTCCTCATTTCTTCCTTGTTAAAGAACAAGCTATCCAATTTGAGATTATAAGTTGTAAAAAAGAACTTAAGTAGTGACCGAGAGCTCTCCTTATTTCACAATTCTATTATCCTTTTTCCAATCACTCCCTTGTTATTTCATTTCTTCTACCTTAATTCTTTCCTTTGTATCTCTCCTCTTTTTCCACATGGTGTTTTCCTTGACATTAGTTTAATGTTTAATATTCATGTCATGTGACTTTTCTTAACAATGCCATTTATTCTATAATGTTTAGGGATGATGGCTCATAAATATTCCATACTATTCATCTACAGGAAGAGGGAAACCCCAAATTCATTTTATACCCTCACATATTTCTTATGCACGGGCGGGCTTGCCAATTTGGGCTTAAAAGTCATCTAAAAAATTTAAATGATGACTATGACCTCTCCTTTGCAATTTTGTTTGATTTTTATAAAACACTATCTTTTGGTTTTGTTGTCTCTACTTTGTGATTCACTTTTATCTTCATCTTCTCATTCCATAACATGCTTTCCTTTTGTTTCATTTAGTGTTTGGTGTAATTTCCTTGTGGCTTATATTAGCATCTCCATATTTTTAGTTTTTTTTTTTTGTAAATGAGACTAATTCTATTAAAATAGCATATAGTAAAAGCTAGAGTTACAGTCAAGAGAGACTAGATAGTAGGGATATCAGGAATGATAAACTATCAACCTCAGTCTTGTTAAGTAGCCAAGAGAGTAACAAAGAGGAACATCAAGGGAAACATGTGAGATATAAGAGACAGACACAAGAAACTACCCAAAATGAGTTGAATCCTCAATGCGACATTTATTTCCTTTCTTTTTTGTAACTTTAAGCCAGCCTTCATGGAGCGGGTGGGCTAAAACCACTTGAATACTGTTGTTGGCTGAAGGAGGGGTCTCCTTATCTGAGTCGAAGGAGGAGCACTCATGAGTTTGCTTCTGAGCACTTGAAGAAACATTGGGCCTCCCAAGGTCTGTCGAGGGCATTTCCTTCTCCTACTTTTTTGCATCCTCATCTACTTCAATCTCATCTTCATCTGAGTTGAAGGACCCAATGTCATCCATAGGAGGCGGGACACAGGGTTTCCAGCTTTTAGAGTTTGATTTGCAATTTCTTCTTTTCTTTTGGGAGAGGAATGTGGTACAAGAGTTCTGAAGATGCCCTGTTTGATGGCAGTGATGACATCGGAAGGTCATGTTCTCATAATCCAAGGTATGTGTCCATAGGAAATCACCAACTTTGATATTGATTTGATCGGACAAACCTTTACTAATTTCAATTTCTGCACATATTCTACCATAGTTGTATATGCCCATCTCTCCCTTAGAGGGATCCATTTCCAGAAAGCGTCCAAGAGAGTTTCCAATTCCTTGAAAAACAGAAAAGTGCCATAAATGTGCATGTAGATTTGGAAACGTAACCCAGAAGCTTGGTAATTACTATCGTACAAGGGTCGAAGTTTGGGAACTAGGGGGTGAGGAATAACCCTACTTTACCCCAAAACCATGGACCAACAGTTAAGGCTTTTTGATAATCTTCATTGAAAGAAAACAAGACTATGAAGAAGCCCTTCGAGCAGAAAATAACCTTCATGTTATTGGTCCAAGTGGAGTGAACCCATTGTTATAGATTTGATGTGTAGGGCCATAATCCATTATATCGGAAAATAGTGGCATATTCGACATAGATCTGAAACTGGTTTTCAAGTGCCAGGCAGGAGATTTCTACAAAGGGAACCTTCTCCAATTTATCAACCAGAAAAGGTTCGGGAGCCTTCGATGGTTGAG
The DNA here is from genome assembly GCA_034641835.2 of Pinus albicaulis. NCBI lineage: Eukaryota > Viridiplantae > Streptophyta > Pinopsida > Pinales > Pinaceae > Pinus > Pinus albicaulis. The sequence goes on from CM076573.1 coordinate 133,998,266, forward strand.
CAGCTTTCTTGGGAGACTGTGCATAGACAACATCCATTTATGAGAAATATTGGGTGGAAGATGGCTACCCGATTGCCCCTCCTCTTAGATGAAGGGTAAGAAACACCAAAGCATCTTTTTCAATATTGTAAAATGAGAGCGAGAGAGAGTACTCTAGTTTTTAACCTCTATAGAGAAGTCACTGAAAGGCAGAGAGGATCCCCATCCTGAGTTCAAGGGCCTGCAAAATTTTCTTCACCAAATCCAAAGAGTGAACCCATAGAATCATGGTTTTTCCAGAGAGAAAAAAGATTTGAATATAAAAAGAGAAGAATGAAATATCTGGGGACCCCTGGCTACCAAATCTTTTTCATGAGGCCATAGTGGCAAGCCTTCATGGCTTTCTGCTAAGAATGGTTGCCTCCTCACATTTTCCATTTCCTTTTGTGCAGTGACCTCCTCGGCATCTAAACCCTAGGGTCATTGCGGTGGAACAAAGAGACATTCAGGGTCACGCAGTAGCAGCCAGAGCATTTTTCTCTAGTGAGTGGCAGGTGGAGGGTCGCGATAGTCTTCGGCTTCACCTTGGAGCTGAGATCCCTACTGATCCATCTAGCAGGGACCCCGTCGACCTGCAAATCAACACCTCTGCCCTGTCTTCAGCTAAAAATGTTGTGCCTATTTTGGTTGTAAACAGAACTGGAAAAGTTTGGATCCTCACCACCATATCTCCATTACCGCTGTAATATTTGTTAGACGCTTGCTGAGATGAAGGCGCTCATGGGCTCTGGTCGCCAAGAGCCTCAGGTCTGCATATAGGTTTGACAGTTGTGAGAGGAGGAGCACAGACACAAACCCTAGTTTTCATCTTTAGGCGTTGGAACTCTCCATCGATCAACTCCCGGTTGATCAAAATCTCCATATTTCTAGTTGGTGTAAGGATGATAACCCATATATTCCATGACATTCATTTCAAGCAACTGTGAATCCACAAATTCATTTGATCTCATAAATTCTTCCTTGTGTATTGGTGGGATTTGTAATTTATACTTTAAATTCATCTCAATAAATTTAAGTGGCGACGAAGACCTCTACTTATTTGAGAATTTTTTTGACCTTTTATGAAACACTCCATTATGGTTTTATTTCCTTCACCTTTATCTTCTTCTTCTTGTTATTAATGGGCCTCTAAATTAGACACAAATTAAGGCCCATATAACCTTTTCTAGGAACATAAAGGCTATATTAAATCTCTCATTTTACACTTAATAATGTTTTTTTAACTTTAATATTTTCTTAGGTTTATAGATAGTTGCATATTATGTGTCTAATATTATTTATTTTTGCTGAATATTGAGAGAATATTGAGTAAATTTTGAATGAGATAATATAGGGACTTGTTTCCTACTGTAGGATAGACAAATATAGGATAATCAATAAAAATGATATCATGAAATTATTGAAAAATTCTGGAGCTCGATTGATTGAGAAAATTTAGGAATGTGTTCTGTGTCATTTAGTGAAGATTACGAGTGTTAGGAACCAAATCCACTTTTTAAGGTATTTTGGAGGGAAAACTGCCTCCTTTCAAGGAGAATTCTTCCTCATCACTTTATATAAGTACCAATTCAAATTTTCCTCTAGGGGCATGTATTTCTTAGTCTTCTTATGGAGAAAAATTGTTATTTAGCAACTCCATTTTCATTTCTAGCATGGATGTACTTGGATTGAATCAAATAATGAAGTTTGGTGTCATTTTTAGCTTCTAAAGCTTGGTTTCCTTCATATTAATTTCTTTATTTTTGGCCTTTTACATCCCATCAGCCTCAAATCCATCTTGTACAATTTCTTTATTTTCTTTGAATGTCTTTTTCACTCGCATCTCTTATTTCTGCATTTAGTGTTCATGTCTCTTTTTTTGTATTTTACATTGGTTAAATGATTGAAGTGAGTTTTTTTTAAGGTTATTTACAAATTAACAAGCATGATTCATCCTTATAAAAAAAATTCAAAATCCATATTCATCATTGAGATACTTATATTTGTTTACTAGTTCACAAATCTAGAATTCCTAGAAGTCTCTTGTAGAAAAATAATAGTATTTTTTTTTAATTTCTAGAACGTTTTAATGAGCTTAATTTGAGTTATTACACTTATGTTGAGTCATAAAAAAATTCAAGTTAATAACAAAATTTACTCCGTAACATTTTCACTTGATCAAGTTATGCATTTGATAGATTACCTAGCTCACTAATTCTTCAATTTCCAATTTTTAGAGTAGTAATTTTCTGCTATTTTTTAGCACATGTTAACAAAGGTATTTTTGACTGATTCCACTTGTAATGGAGTCCTAGAACATCCTACTTCATAACAAAATTTGTCTCATATCATTTTCATCTGATTTTCTTGGGTATTCAGCAAGTTATACTGAGGAGTAGCACTCATGTAGCAATCTTGCCACTCCTAGTAATCTTGTATCAGTCCTATAGAAATGTGTTTTTTAGATATTCCTTGCCCGAATTCACTCAAAATTAATTATATAAGTATATTTATAAATATCATAGAAATGGAAATACCATTAATTAAATGTGAAGACTAATTGCAATTTGTTGGAAGGAACACACTATACTATTTTCAGAAACAAACTATGCTACTCTAATTGCACACTTAATTAAATCATTGTCTACCTACATGAAATAAACTATGCTACTCTATCTTCACACTTAATAAAATAAATGTATACTTCCATGAATAATAAATCTAATTACAAATTTTTTGAGAAAAAGGAATTCAATCCATAATACATAATTGTGAAATTAAAAACTAAGTCTAATCTACTTGTCATTGTGCATTTGTAGTGGAGGAAGGGAATAATTGGAGTGGTATTAGGGTCTCCTTAATCATGGATTCAAATACTTTGGTCATTATTAAAATTCAAAATTCAAGAGTTAAGGTCATAGGGAAAATCTAGTTGGATTTAGGCAGTGTTATATGCTTGCTACAGCAAGTGCTACATGAAGCCATGTTTTTCTACGAGAGTGCCTTGTTTTCCTACAAGAGTGGGTCCAAGATATTTCTGAGGTCAAGGATGGTGTCCTAAAGGTGGTGGAAGGTGCATGAAGATGAATGAAGGATATGTGAGGCCTTTTTCCAAGTCTACCACCACTCAAAGTCCTATATTACACAAAATATCAGGCCCAAGGTGACCTTCATTGGCCTTGGAAGGATAATATTGGTGACATAGCTTGATAAAGGTATGAAATGTTCAAGAGGAATATGGAAATTACTAAGTGGATGTGGATGAGTGTGAAAGCCCTTGTAAGTTACAAAACCCCTGAAATTCACTTGGTAGCACTTGCAGACCAAAACTCAGAACATCCATCTATTGATCAATATATTGCAGCAAGATAAATCAAGGTAGAAAAGATGAGTTGAATTGTATCTCTTCAAGATATACTCCATCCTACAGTGTGCACATAATATGATTTCCAAATCAATGCTTTTGATCTCTAAGCTATTGAAACTAAGCATGTAAAGGAATCTCAATCCAAAACTTGGTAGTTTTCATGAAATTATAAACACATGTTTGTGTCTTGTGTTGTAGAGTCTTCGCCCACACTTACCACAAAAAAGGTGGTAGTCCAACGGCAACTACAATTTTACAATATAATTCCTACTTGAAAAAATAAAAAAGTAAAAATACTTGAACAAAGAACAAGAAAAGAATACACGAGAGGGACTAAAGTCTTTGGGTTGGGCCCAAACCCAAGGGTTTTAGCCCTCCAAAGCTAAATAATATGTAGGCCAATGGTAAGCTTTCCATTAACAAAAAATAAGAGTCACATGAATCATATAAACATGAAAATAGAAATGCCAAGATCTTGACTCTCAATATTTATTCCCTATAAACAACACCAAAATGTGATGAGCCCGAGTATTGCGACAAGAATGTTGCAAATTTCAAGGATACCAACTTAAATTATCAAATTAGGGTTTGTAAAAACTTAAGAGAAGTCAGTAATGCATGTGCAAGAGACAACTTCCTCTTACCATTCTAACTCCCTTTGATTCAAGTGGAAGAAGTAAATGAAACAACTTTAATTGAGAAAAGATCTAGGTAAGCCACTAATCCTAAGGTAAATAACAATAGGCAAACCTATTCTACTTTCGCTAGAATGTAAATGGAAGAAAGGACACCGATTCTATTTGAAAAAATGTAAAGCATAATGACAACTTAAGAAAAATATAATATATCTTTCTAGAGAGGAAATCTATTCTATTTTTCAAGAAAGTAAATTCCTAGATTATGCTTTCAAGAAGGAAATCACGCTTTGCATGAAGTAAATCATGGGAAGGAAATCTAGACAAACTATAGAAATAAAAATTCAAGATGCAAGCAATTTAAGAGTTAAATGGCGACCTAACCAAGCCTCATATCAACCAAGGTGGTCTCATAACATTCATAGGATATAAATATACATCTACCATGAATTTGGATTGAATTTGTGAAAGGAAGATCTAAATACAAATTGCTACATGACTGCTACATGAGTGTTAGTCCTCAAGATAAATTGCCAAATTCCCAAAAAAATCAAATTAAAATGAGAAGGGACAGTTTTTTTTATAAAGTAGGATTTCCTAGGACACCATTCCAATTCGAATCACTCAAAAATATCCTTATTAACATGTTCCAAAAAATAGAAGAAAATTACCCTATAAAAATTGGAAATTCTAGAAATAGTGGGCTAGTTAACCTACCAAATGCATAACCTAATCAAGTGAAAATTATATGGGGTGAATTTTTTTACTATATTCAATATTTTTATGACTTAATACAAGTGGAATAAACTCAAATTATGTTAATTAACATGTCCTAAATAATAGTAGAAAATTACTACTATCTTGCTACAAGAGACTTTTAGAAATTCTAGATTTGTGAACTAGTAAATCAATCCATCTAGCTTAATGACGAATATGATTTTTCAAAGTTTTTCTAAGGATGAATAATGATTGTGAATCTGTATATAAATGTCAAAACATCTCACTTCAATTAAACAAAGTAGCTTACAACAAAAGAGGTATGAATACTAAATGCAGAAATAAGAGATGCAAGTGAAAAAGATATTGAAAGGAAATAAAAGAAAAAATGTATAAGAGGGCTCTTAGGCTCCTAGGATGGCTAAGCCCAAGGATACTCAGATTGCTATGAAGGAAACCAAACTTTAGATGCTAAAAATGGCACCACGCTTCATTATTCCAATCAATCCAAGTACGTCCCTGCTAGAAATAGAAGTGGAGATCTTAAATGATAAGTTTTTTCTACAAGAAGACTAAGAAATACACACCCCTAGAGGAAAATTCTAGTTGGTACTTAAAAGTGATGAGGAATAACTCTCCTTGAAAAGAGGAAACCTTCCCCTCCAAAATCCCTCAAAATGTGGATTTGGTTCCCAACACTAGGAATCTTCCTTTAATGGAAGGAAACACATTCCTAGATTTTCTCAATCATGGGAGCTATAGAATTTGTCAATAATTTCATGATATTTTTTTCATTTTTTATCCAATCATGGTCCATCGTGTAGTAGGGAGAAAGTCCCTATATTATCTTATTTAGAATTTACTCAATATTCTTTCAATATTCTACATAAATAAATAATATTAGACACATACTATGCAATTATCTCTAAAAATTCCTAAGAACATATTAAAGCTAAAAATACAATTTTAAGGAGAGAAGGAAAGATTTAATATAGAATTTGTGCCTAAGAAATGTTACATGGGCCTTAATTTGTGTCTAATTTGGAGGCCTATCATACCCCCTACTAAAACTATTGCTCATCCTATGAGAAACCTATTCATCTTCTTTCCCTGTTGTATGTCCTTGATTATGAGTCTGGAAGAGTTGTATGACATTAATTATTTAAATTTTAATTTTAATTTGATCTCAAAATTTTTGCATAACATTACAACATCTCTTCTATATTTGGTTGGATAGCCTATGCATCTTCTTTCCCTATTGTATGTCCTTGATTACCAATCTACAAGAGTTTTATGTCTTTTATTGTTTAATTTTTAATTTTAATTTGATCCTCTCAAAATTTTTGCATAAAATTACAACATATCTTCTATATTTGGTGGATATCCTATTCATCTTCTTTCCCTGTTGTATTTCCTTGATTACGAGTCTGCAAGAGTTGTATGTCCTTTATTGTTTAATTTTTAATTTTAATTTGATCGTCTCAAAATGTTTGCATAACATTACAAAATCTCTTCTATATTTGGTTGGATAGCGCCTCTCAAAGAAATAAATAACAAAAGAACCTCAAACCAATAGTGGGAATTGTCATCATTTCCTATTATTCACAAATACAAACCCACTTATCACTATTATTCAAAGAAAAGCACACCAACCATAAAAGGGAAAACTTTCACTTATAAGTCTTGGGATTGTTGGCATTTTTCCTTGCATTCGATGAATACGAAGATTTAGACAAACCATAATTTTAAGGTATACTCTAGTCCATATAAATTATTAATAATATATACTCATTATTAATGTATATACATATTTTTATAAATAACAATAAAAATAGTGAATCTCCTTTTTAATCTTTGTAAAATATATGTTTTGATTTTAGCTTCAAATTAACATTAATCCTTTATAAAACTGCACACCTATAAATCAATCATTTTGTATACACTCAAACACCAAAATATACATTATAATTCAAAAAGTCATATATATTTGATTTATAACTCTATTTTTTACTAGTTTATCCATTTGGAAAACAAATTAAATGGTGAAAAGTATAAATGGGAGATATACATATTAAAAAATTAGACTCCTATAACATGCTAACTCAGATTTCATTCACTATTAATTCAAAAACTTCAAAATTTTATCACTTCTAATTAGAATATTAAAATAATATAAATTTATATATGACATTTTAACAGAAAATTAAAATATCACTATTAATTAAAACAACTATATTTTTTAATGTGGTTGATATAAACGAATAAACATATATCAACTATATTTATTATACTTATATATTTATATAATGATGAACCACACTGGTGGTTCGAACGGGTCGACTTTGTTCATTGTAATGTGATTATTAATTTATCATGGATCACATAAACCAAAAATCTATTAGTACTTTAATATTATATTATTACAATTAAATATTAAAATTATTATTATTATTATTATTATTGTTAAAAAATAAAAGAAAAATAATTTTATAAATAATTATTTGAATTATAAAATAAATAAAGAAACACTTACACCAAAATGAATGAAGAAAAACCCAAAAAAAATCTTAATACAAGAAAACCTTAGTAGTTAATATTTTTCTACATTTCTACTACAGCTAAAAGGAAATAAGGAAATACAGTAGACAATAATGAACAACAGTAGAGAATAATGAACCAACATGGAAAAATAGATTGACGTACATGATTGCCCAACCCATTTATATTCATTGTATTAATATAACCTGTGAATGAAGTATTTATTGAATTGCATGTAAAATCCTCTAACTAAACCACAGAAAAACATTGCTTCTCTTCCTCCTTTACCCTACAAAAAATAAAATATCAATTATAGCCCATGAATGTGATACAATTACATCTCCATGCAATTATCTATAATCAGATCAATAACCCACATAATAATTGATCTCTTAAAAAAATCAATAAACTATTCTCGTTTAAAAACTGTTATACTATGTGTTAGATATTCTTACTGTTTATGACGAACTTAAAAATTAACCAGAACCATATCAATTTGCTTCATAATAACATTGGTATAATAATCATGTACAAAATATTCCTATCCAACTTGAGATTAAATCCGCAAGGTAATGGCACCAAGAATCGTTACCTAAAATAGATCTTCTAATTTGATTTTTTGATTGGTAATCAAAAAATTCGTAAGCAGATTTAAAAGAGCCATGATAAACATCTCCTCAATCTGCACAAACATGAGACAGGTTAAACATCCCCTCAATCTGCACAAACATGAAACATATGATAAAGAAAAACCAAACCTTTAACATAAATCGGAAAGCAATTACAAAATGCAATACTCCCTTTTTAATCCTATCGCAGTCTTTCACAATTGCACGGTCTTGAAACGAAAGACATAAAGATTAATGAAACAATGAATTGAGAACTAAATTAACATAAAGATTAATAATGAAACAATGAAGTTAGCTTTAGTAATGAATCTAAAGGATAGGATAAGAGAGAGTTTTGTAAAATTTATTAATTATATATTTAATTAAATTGGTTTTAGTAATGAATCTAAAGGATAGGATAAGAGTGAATTTTGTAAAATTTATGAAATATATTATTAATTTCATCTATCAGATTGTCTATAAAATAAAAAATCTTCTACAACAATTAAATCTTACCCATTTATAATTTCTTATTTTATAAAAAATGAAAATTCATACCTCCCAATTTCAAATATTTTTTTTTAATATTATACTCATTTTTCATAAATAAGTATTATATATTCTAACTTAAATTCTTTAGATTCTATCTTTTTTAACTAAATTGAATTTTAATAGAGTGTACATATACCTTCTATCAATGCTCATGGATATTATTTATTATTTTCGTTAATTTAAAAATAAAAAAAGCAATATTTTTTTCCAATTCAAGGAATTTTGGTAGTTTTGGAATTTTTTATAAGATATTTTAAGTTGGGTCTTTCTTTGATGATGATGATGATGATGATGGATAATGTCCAATGAGACCAACTTTGGTCTATCTGACTTAAAGAAACGAAATATTTAGTTTGTTTTAAAATTGTACTCCTATGCTTAAAGAGCTTGGAGAGAAGCATCTCGACCTCACTATAATTTTGACATGTTAAAATGCTAGGAAGGTTGGTATTGCAACAAAGATGATGAAACTGAGATCTAATGTGGGTGTATGCATGGCACTCTAAGAGGAATTGATTTTCATCCTCAATGTTCATATTCTTACAGAGATGGCAGATCCTTGCCACCCATGGTCTTTTAGGAACTACCCAACGACCTGTTTCACTATGGAGCTCATGAGAGTTCGCTCTTATTTGGGCTATATTAATTTTTTTCTTTGAGATAGTTAAAACAGAGAGATACTTTTGATCCTCTAGAATAGGGTTGATGACCTCCTTATAATATCTTAATTTTCTTTTAGCCTCTAAATCTTTCTCACACCTCATTTTCGCTTTAAACTTAGAAGTAACAATATTTAGGCTGATAGGCCTTTTCTTTTGAATTGGTGCATTTATGGTTGTCGTAAAAAAATTTAGTCTCTCACTGACACACGTTAGGCCCACCTTTCTGCTTTCCCTTTATGACATTTATGGCAGTGAACATGAATCTTATAATTGTGCACGAATGCACTCAAAACCACCAATCCCAAATTCCTCGTTGTTTTCTCCAGTTTGAGATGTGCCACCGATCTGAGTTTGTTGAGGTAGAATCCAATGTCGTTTCCCTTGAAGAAAAAAATCCAGTGTCATAATATGAAGGTGTGTCGTGAGGCAGTATGAAAAACTCCTACAAGAAATCCTGATGCCGAACAATGGGGCAATATGGTTCGACGTTCGATTGATCAGGGTCGCCAATGATAATTTCAGCGATGCCAATTTCATCGACCGAGGCAGTTTCGGTAGCAGTTTCGGTATCGTGTACAGGGGAATGCTCTCGGATGCTCGGCAGATAGCTGTGAAGAGAATCATGAATTTCACACCCGAGGGTGTTTTTGAATTCCTCAACGAAGTAGAGACGATAAACAACGTTAGGCAACCGAATTTGGTCGTTTTGAGAGGCTTATGTGTGGCGAGCGACAAGAGGGAAGGTCACCAATGGTTTTTGATATATGATTACATGCACGATGGAAGTATGGAGGAGCATATATTTGAACAAAAGTCCTTGGCCCGACCTCTGAACTGGCTGCAGCGCAGGAAGATTGTCCTCGTCACTGCCAAGGGGTTGGCTTATCTACATGATGGTATACATCCCCCGACTTATCACACAGACATAAAATCCACAAATATTCTTCTGGATGATGAAATGAATGCATGTGTGGCTAGTTTTTGGCTGGCGAGAATGATGAATCCCATATCATGACTAAAATAACGGGGACACATGGCTACTTGGCCCCAGAATATGCTCTCTACGGTCAATTGACATAGAAAAGTGATGTGTATAGTTTTGGAATTCTGTTATTGGAGATCATGACTGGTAGAAAGTCTCTGGACACCTCTGTAGAGTCGGGGTTGTATTATCTTATCACGGATTGGGCATGGACACAGCCAAGGAAAGGCAAAATCGCTAAAATAGTAGACAAGAGTATTATCCAGCGGTGCGGACATGAGGAGAGCATGATGGAGAGATTTGTTTTGATGGGTATTTTGTGCTCGCATGTTATAGTGACATTCAGACCTCGAATGGTGGAAGCTTTGAAGATGCTAGAGGGTGAGACCGAGATTCTTGAAATCCCAGATAGGCCTTTGCTACTAATGCTGCAAGGTTCATTTGAGAAAAGAGAATCAAGCGATTCTTTGGTAATTGTTTATAGCGTTTCCAAGATTTTCTCGAGCATATCTATATTTTCTTTCATATCTATATTTTCTCTATGACTAATTAAAAATTAGATGATCTTTATCAGTCAATCCTTTCTTCCTGCGAAGCTATGTATTTTCTCTTCTTATTAATCGGTTATTTTCACTTCTAGAAAAAATTAAAAAATAATAATCCTAAAGATTTTAGGCCAATGGCATCGATATTAGTGACCGTGTTTTGTTATTTTTATGATCTTTAAAGCCTTCCTTCATGCACTCATTTTTTTCAAAATTTTCATGGAAATTTCTACTAAATTCAACAAACTACTTTTTTTGTTGTATTTCAAGAATCTTTTTCTTTCCAACTACTTCTATTTTGTCAAATTTTGAATTGTTCTTCCTTGAGCTGTAAAATTTTGCAATTTCTCAAAGTTTGCATAGAAAATTTTGGTTCTCATTTCTACCAAAATCAATTATTTCCTGTTGTATTTCAAGAACATTTTTTGTTCACGGATATTTTAGGTAAAATTTTGAAGTAATTTTTGTGCTAAAAGTCCTACTGCAAACCTCTACAATTCATTTATTTATTTATTTTAAATAAATCTAATTGTTTTTCAGTCTTTGTAGATTTTCTAAAAGGATTTTTTTCTTCTCTATCTTACCTTTACAATTAATTTATTTATTTGTTTTAAATAAAAGTAATAATTTTTCGGTCTTGCTAAACGGCTTTTTTTCTTCTCTATATTTTTGGGAAAATACTAATTATATTCATTGAAAGGGTATGCACAAAGTCACAGATAACTACAGTAAATAATATTCAATATACATGTATGTAAAAATATTCAATATAGAGATATGTGCAAACATCAAGATAACATTTTAATTGGAGACAAAGCTACTACAAGATCCAAGCATGCAGATGCAGAACAACTTTTGGCAGTTTTAATGGAAAGTAACCTTTGCCCGTGACTTGAGCACTTACCTTTTCCTCTAAAAGATTTTTAAATAAAGAAACACAATTAACAAATCTATCAAAGTGCGTTTTCCAAAATGGATGTAATGCTACTATATTAACGCATTTCCAAAGCCCATAATTAAGCAAGAGAATAAGAAAACTACAATCCCCCATAATGGCAGCTCTCCAATGTAAGAAACCCTGCAACATGAATGCAACATGACACTCCCAGAGCTATATGAAACATGATGATGATTTCCTGGTATTGCAGCATAGTGCTATGAATCTTGTTATTTTTTTTCCTGTTCTCTCATCTCATATTCCAGTAATTTCTTTAACTTTCTCATTGTTCTATGAAAACTACATGGAAGTATTTTCCTTTGAGATGTTGTAGAAAACAATTACAACTATTATAGAAAAATCGCACCCCCACCCCCTAGCAAGGAAAAAGCTACTATTATGTTCAATTTTTTTCGAATGGTGCAGATTCACAGAATGATCAATGAGTATTTGGTAGATCGATTAAAATGTCACAAGGCAAATTTGTTGTGATGAACTCACTTATTCTATCACAACAGTTTCAATGTGATTTCCTTCTTAATGTCACAAAATTATTGATGTTGCTGCATTATTTCATTATTGTTTCATTCATTACAACTACTACCATAACAATCAATATATCCCAACGATGTGGAAATGAGAAGAATAAATTATTGTTTGTTTAGTTGATATAAATGCTATCATATTTTCTTCCTATATTTTTCTTGATGATAATGGATTACCATGATCTTATTAATGATAAGGAATTACCATGATCTTATTGATGATAATGGATTACCATGATCTTACTGATGATAATAGATTACCAAAAAAATTTCTTATGAAGTAAAGCTTGGTCAACGGTTTTCCTATATCCTTTAAAAAAAAAGGCTCAGCAGATAGGATATGGAATATGATCACTTCTGCACTGTATAATGGGTGTATAAATTTCTGGAGCGAAGTGGTCAATTTTGGTTTACTAAGACCAATGTTGCAAACAAAATATCGGAAAAATATCAGTAAAAATCAGCAAACATCGACAAAATTAAGATACCATTCAAATATCGGTAAAAATTGGAAAACATCGACTAGGCCAAAAAATCGTGATTTCGAGATAAAATCAAGATGTTATCGAGATGTTTGCAACATTGATTAAGACTGAGTGCATTCATACTAGCAAGTGACCTTGATTTCACATTCGATTCATCTGAGATATGGGGCATGAAGGCTTGAGAAGATCTACTATCGGCTTTCTTCAAAGGAATTATGGAGGTAAATGCATTGATTGATGCAATTCCATATCACATGGATCCTACGTGGAGAAATGGGAGAACGAGAGGGGAGGGTATCTCCAAACATATCGACCGGTTCGTGGTCAGTGAGACCCTGTATAATAACATGGTGGACATTAGTGCTTTACCATTCCTTTTCTCATTTCGGATCATATGAAGATAGCATTGGGGTGGAGGGGGATGGAGGCGTGGAGGACCTATCCATTCAAATTCAACCCTCGTTAGTTAAAGGAGGAAACTTTCAAGGAGTTAGTATATCTAGTGTGGAAAAAACCGCGTACTTCGACCACAATGTCACTAATGGAGGATGTAAGTCAGAAGCTAAGGGTGCTTGAATCTAAAACTCAGAAATGGGTTAAAGCTAAAAGGACGGAGGAGAAAAATACTTTAGTGGAGATAGAGGCAGAACTCTGGGTCCTTAGTAGTACCCATGATCCTCTTTATTTTTTGGTTATATACTGAGATAAAATAGCAGCTCTGGAGGGCTACAGGAATGTTATTTTATAGGCACATGAAGAGGATTTAAGACAGAAAAGTCGGGCCATATGGATTCAAGCAAGAGATAAAAATACAAAATATTTTCACAGACAATTTAACTTGAGGAAGCAAAATAGTACTATCATGAGGATTTGGGATTCTGATGGGAATTTCTATAATACACCATCCTCTTTGGAACAACATGTTGCTTCATATTTCAACAAGTATTTTAAGGAAAAAAAATATGGATTTGGAGACCAAGGGGAATTTATTGAGATGGTTACCACTTTAATTTTTCAAGATGACAATGAAATTTTGGGTCAACCCATTACATCTGAATATTTATTAGTGACCTTAAAGGATTGTGCGAAGGATAAAAACTAGGTCCTGATGGGTGGGGGGTTCAGACTTTTATCCATTTCAAGTATCTGATGCTTCAGGATTTTCTCGTGGTGGCAAAAGAAGCAAGGATGAGGGGTTTCATCTCGGGGGCCATCAATGCCACTTTTCTTACTCTCATTCCGAAAAATTATAATCCATATATGTTTTGGGAATTTAGACCTATTTCCCTCTACAATTCAATTTACAAAATGATTTCTAAATTGATTTCTCGTAGGATCAAGCCTTTTTTTCGAGATTTATTTCACCTGAACAATTCGGGTTCATGGAGGGTAGACAAATTCATGATGTGATTTTCATTGCACAAGAAATGTTACACTCGATCAATTAAACTGCCAAGGAATATTTCCTTCTGAAGGTAAACTTGATAAAGGCCTATGATTGCATTAACTGGGTATTTTTTACTTTAATCCTGCTCAAAATGGGGATAAATCTGATGAACGTCTGCCTGATTATGGGTTGTATCAAGTCCACCAATTTTAATGTGATTATTAATGGATTTCCATCCCTTTATTTCTTGACATACAGGAGATTGAGGAAAGGGTGTGTCATGTCCCCTTTACTCTTTCTTTTAGTGGTGGATACATTGAGCAGCAAAAATAGGGACTCTTCGAATCAAGGCATCATTAAAGGAGTGCAAGTGTCTAGACACCTTCAGGTAACTCATTTAATATTTGCATATGACCTATTACTAGGAGGGCAAAAAAAAACCAATGTTTGGGTATAATATCAAAAAATTCTTAGGAAATTTGGGGATTCATTGGGTCTTTATATGAACAAGGCCAAATCGAAAATCATCCATAATGGTATTGAGTAAATTGTGGTGAAGGAGATTTACACTATATTCGAGGTGACATATTTTCAGGGCGAAGAGGGCATCACTTACTTGGGCTTCAGATTAAAGACGAATGGATATAGAAACAAGGATTGGGATTGGTTTGTTGCAAAATTCAATCATAAATTGGATGGGTGGAAACGTAAATCCTCTCTATATATTGGATGCATATTTTTTTTTTGTCATGAGGAATAATAAAAAGTATTCAGTCCATTATGGGGCACTTCATTTGGACAAGGGTACATAATGGGGAGTCGAAAGATAAGATACATCTGGTGAGATGGTCGATCATTGCCATGCTTATTGAAGAGGGCAGTCAGGGAATTTTGGACCAGTGCCTATTCAATAAGGCCATCATCATTAAAAATATTTGGAGAGTTGTGGATGGCACAGGTTTATGGTCAACGATTATCAAGGATAAATACTTGATTGGTCTTTATTTTTAGATTTGGATTGCAAACAGGGCTAAGAAAAAACTACAAATTTCTTTCATTTAGAAAAACATGCTTAGGGTGTTGGAGTTACTCATGCAGCATGTTCGATGGTTTGTGGGTGATGGCAGCAGGATCATGATCAACCTCGATGCTATCAGTGGCATAAAAGGTACAATCATACATGATCTATTCAAATCCTTAATCAGATTAATCATAAGGGATATATCATTATTAATCAAATCATATCCCCTTTAGATCTTCAGGCTTGGTTTATTTTTGCATCTAGTTTAATAAAATAAGAGGATTATACTATATAGAATCCTTCACCCTGTCACAGATTCCCTTAGCGTTGCCATGAATATGCAATATCTCCATACCCAACCATTTTACACATATGATCATGCTCGGTAAAGAAATAATTTTTTCCCTATTGTTTGTGTCATATCCACCCTCCCACCAAAAATGGTAATATCTGCCCGATTCTAAAAAAATAAAAGCCCCACATCCAATTCCCTTTCCAAACAGGACCCATCAAAAATAGCCACAGGTAGATCCTTCCATAAGTTATTGTGACATCAACAACTATGATGAGATGTTACCCTAATTTAACGTCTCCACATGATGCTGAGGCCCGAATGGATTTCGACATAAATATTACAACAACACCAAAATGTTCCACTACATCTCTGAAACCTAATCGAAGGAAGATCAAGAAACAACTGATAGCTTTTTTTTTTTTTTTTAGACATCTTACTTTCTGTTAATTCGATGAATTTATTTGAGTTTTCTCTTTTGTATTTATTAAGATGGATTTTAGCATAATTTTTTGTTCCTATACTTTTTCCTTGAAGACGCATAATAGTCACAAACTCCAGCCTGCAAATTTCAGAAGGCCTGCATTTTGAATTGCCACCCATTGCTATTTTCCAAGAGAGTATTTCAACATTTATCGGGTCAGTTGTTTCTTTAGATATGCATTGTTAGAATTTGGACTCATGGCTACATGGATCTCCAACAATGATATGGGATCGGAAAGTTGAAGCTGCGGAAATGTTGTTTGATCTTGGAAGAATGGCCTTTTCCTTGAAAGCCTACCCCCTTATGCACCCACAACAAATTATTTCAGATTGAGTGGTTTTTCTTGAATAAGCATTCGTGGATACCAACCAATGATAGTTATCCTCATGTCTGTCTCACTACTCATTTGACAACTGAATTATGATAAGTTTTCAGACAGTGTAAACAACAAAAAACACCTATCCCCAAATTAAAATGAATTAAAGTGCATTGATAGCACATGGAGAAAGGTAGAAAATAGACAACACACTTACAACCGAAAGCATCATGGGAAAAATAGGAACAGGAGTTGAAGGGACCTTTCCACCTATTCGACGAGGACAACAAGGAGTTTATTTGTGCATGCTAGGATACAAACTGGCTCAACCACCTCTCTTTCTTCGTTTCTCAACCTCTTGATCCATTTGGTGTCCAAGATATGAGCTTAATTAGTGTAAATATTGATAATTGTTTGATTTGTCCAAGATATGAACTTAAGAAGTGTAAATATTTGATAATTGTTTGAATTTTTTTTGTGACCATTGTAAGGTTTCAACTACAATTTTAGTAGTGACAAAGGATTTATGTCGGTTAAGCAATCTGGTGTGTAGAAATGAATGGCACTACCATTCGACAAAGCCAAAGTTGTGAGAATGAGGTTGGCTTTGATTTCATGAAATTGAGTTTCAAATTGATATTAATATTTTGATCTCACATTCAGTCTTCCCTGCCGGTAATTGCAGTGAGTTGTGTCATGTCTCTGTGTCTGTAAATTACTGCATGCATTTGAAATTGGGATTAACTTTTACTTGGTGTTGTTGTGTATTCTAAGTTAATTAATTTCTGAACATGTTTTAGTTTAATAAGATTTGACATGAATTTATAAGGTATTTGAAATTCTTAGGGTGTTCAAAACTATGTTAAAGTTCACTACTAAGTATAACCAATCTAATTCAATATGTACTGAATTTAATAAAAAAAACTCTTACTGGAATTTCATGCAGAGGTGGTATCAATTTGTATCTATTTTTCAAGATATAATATTATGCATAAATTTTTTTTTTTTCATTTTTTTTTTTTTTTAATTCTTATTATTATTATTTATTTAATTAAAATTTTATTTATCTATTTTATTTTTATTTTTATTTTTATCTTTATTTTATTTCTATTTATTTATTTATTTTATTTATTCATTTTATTTTATTTTTATTTATTTATTTATTTTATTGAATCTATTTACTTTTTTTTTTTTAAGATTAATTATCAAAAAGATAACTGTTTGATGAGTTTTGAATCACATAGCATTTAATTATTAAAAATAAAATAAATATATAAAATTAAAACATAAATATTATTTAATTATTTTTAACATTTAATTTATTCGATAATAATAAAAACAAATAAATAATTATTATTATAAAAAATATATAGATGATAAATATATTAAATTATTAATTATTATTTTTATTAAAATAAATATAATTATATAAAATTCTAATTATAAACTTTAATCATTTGATTTATTTATTGATTTATTTATTTATTTACTTTTATTTTTATTTTGTATTATTTTTTATTTTTTATTTTTATCTTTTATTTTTAGTTTTTATAAATATGTGAACTATTATTATTTGAGCCAAACTAGTCGTTATTTTACAAATGGCTAGTGGGAGCTTTAGTTTCTATTTAAAGGGGTTACTTGATCAGATTTTCCATCTTGTCCTGATGATGAACCACACTGGCTGGTTCAAAACGCATCGACAAAATCTATTTTGATGTGATTTTCACCGAAAGATTTCAATCACAATATAAACCTACTTAAATTTGGTTAATAAGAACTTAACTAAAGCACATCAGTGCATACTTATCAATTTAATATAAGCATGGTTAAAATGGGTTAATAAAAACTAGCTAGAATATAACAAAGTTCACGTCTATGACTCTGGGGTAAGAGGGCGAGGCCTACTCATGATTTATCAGTAAAAGAAAAAGAGGATGAAGAACTGGATAGCAATGAGAGTAATATAATGTATTGTCTCTCAAGGAATTCTAAGAGCTAGAGCCATCCCGAAGTGAATAAATTGGAATAGGATCTGAACAAAGATGGAGCCATTTATACAAACCTGCAATTGTACATTAAAGAAGGGTTTGAACAATAGCAACATCAAATTAAACAATGTTCAAATGGTGATTCTTATCATGCCCCTAACATATCTAAGAATCCTCTTAGCTTCTTTCTAGTGTGTTGCAACATCATATGTAATACCCTTGCCAATTTATGATGTAAATATGTCTACCTTGATATTAGGCGATCAAGCCAGAGTCATTTTGCAGGCCTATATATTGGCCGACGTTCCCATGCATATATGTCGATTTTGGTTATGTGGCTACAACACTAGAATTGTAATTTGATGTAACTGATGTACATATTTTTTATAACAAGATAATATAATTTGGTTGGTTGTGGATCCCACTCCACAATAAAGAGTATGGGGGGTTGTACAACTCCACGAATATGCAACGAGTTGTTTGGTGACAAGTGCTAGTAATCATGGGGACACTTGGGGTCAACGTTGCTTCAGTGTGCCACATGGCTGAAAGGTGCCATGTAATTATAGGAAATACATATATACTTGTGTAGAGGCATCATCATTATTATTATTATATGAGTTAATTATGGTTGTACAACTACAAAAACATGAAACGATATGTTTGGTGACTAGCGTTGGCGGTGATGAGGACACCTGGGGACCACATGTCTTCAGTGTGCCATATGGATGAGAGAGGCCATGTGGTTATGGGTCATATATATATATACTTGCCTAGAGGCATCATCATTATTATCATGATGACTACTATGATTCTGATGACTATTCAGAGGATGGTTTGGAATTTTTCTCCTGAGTAACCAATGGGTCAACCCTGAACTTGCAATTTGAAACCAGCTAGGTGTTGTTATGGTTTGTGGTTTGGAGGGTGCCTGAATAGCCTTGAAGCAACATGATTGTTCGGTTGGAACCTTGGCAATTGATGACTTAGAGGGTGCCTAGATCCCTCGAGCAACATGATTGTTGAGTTGCCACCATGTCCATGGAGATACAGTCATTTTTGGTTTCTCATTTCTTGTGGTTTTTCAGCCACGACTCGAGGGTGACTCGTGGTTCAAATCCATGAACCACATGGTGGAATGTGGAGAGCCTGTAGCCAATTTCTCTTTTCTTGAAGATACATGTTCTTGTTAATGTTGTGTGATTTATGGAATTAAATTCTTGTATTTATTCAATTATTCTATTATGCATTGATGTGTCATACTTATTGTTATATGTTGTTATGGTTGATATTTCTTGTTGTGAACCCTAATTGGGTTTTTATGGTTTTTTTGTAAGTTGGTCTAAATTCTATTAATTATCAAAATATGATACATTCCATGGTTTGAACTGAGGAATTTAGCGTATTCTTGCTCAGATTTGTTTCCAAAATAGAAAAATAAGGTGTTTCCCTCGACACGGAAACCAACCCATTTATTGTTCAGAGAAGTATGAAACAGCTAGTCTTTCTAAAACATTAATGAAAACTAGAAACACTAAATATGTCAAATATATCCAAAAGAGAGTTATGGCACATAAACCATGACCTTCAATCCTTGTTTTCCTCTTCATTCTGGTCTACATCAAGTCCTACAGGTTCTTCTTCAGTCACAGAGCATCCATAGTTGCGTGTTATTTCTTCCTCCTCCTTAGTGAAGACGTACGGGGCCTTGGGCGGAGCTTCATTTTTATTGACCCTGCTCCAAATTCCTTCAGCTGAGTAATCATAGAGGTTGGGAATGTATATTGAGGAGGCCTTAACAGGCAAGTGCTCAAGTTTCTTTGGAGGAGGCATCACGGTGCAGGGTATGGTCGACTTGCGTTATTTCCACTTGACTTTGGGCGGGATTTGCAGGGAGGGGTCAGAGCTGGAGATGAGGGAAGTTGTAGGCAGAGCGATGGAAGTGGAGGAGGGCTCAGAGGGTGAAGCTTCAGGCAGAGCAATGGAGGCATAGGAGGGTTCATCATCATAATTGAAGTGTCTGAGCATTGTGTCACGTGTCAAGCAAGTTGGAAGAGCGGCCCTGACATTGCCACGACGTGGCTTCTGTCTCTGGCACGGGGCCATGGAGATGTAGGCAGAGATGGAGGCCGGCCTGAGATGCAAAGGGCGAGCAAAGCGGTGAGGGAGAGAAGAGATGGAGCAATGCAGGATGAAAATGTAGGAGAGAGGGAGCGGGGGAGGACTTAAGGCCATGCTCCTCAAACCGAGAGCCCAAGTGGTGGAATTCAAATGCATTAACTGCATTAACTATGGTCTGTTGTTCTGAAGTGTTGGTAGTTGTTCATGGCGTCATTGTTCCAATCCAGGGTGTGTCATCATTTGCCATGGGAGGGTGTGCCTCTTGCGTGGCTTGTGCGTTGGATGGCTTGCTAGAGCTGTCACCCGGATCTAGGAAAGTTGGGGTTTTATGTTAATATACTCACATGTTTTCAATTATTAGTCATTTCCACTTGTAATATTTTAATTATGGTTCATATGCTTTAAAATTAAGCACTGTAATTGCATTCATGAAAACAAAGTATTTCCATGCTTAGAGATGGTCGTGGTAAAATTAGGGTTCTTAATTCTAAAGATAAATCATGTATTTACAAGTGTTTTGGTTGAGATTATATTTCCCAATAGAAGGCTTGGGAAATTACAAGGTGGTATCATAGCATAATTTACAACGTTGTGTTTAATTGGGCGACAACTAGAGGCAAAGTGAGAAATTTTAGGTTGTTTACCAATTATTTGGCTAAATTTGAAGTGGTGAAAGTGATTAAAAATTACCTGGAAAAGAGCATTGGAGCCGAAATATGATTTATTAGGTCAAATTATTACAAAGAGAGTGAGGATTCTGAAGAAAGGCTCAAGTCTTCAAGTCAATTCCCACAATGTCAATTCCTAGATTGTATTCTCTCTTGAAAAGCTGATAATATTGGGATGTTGAATTCAAATGTACATGTGTTTTTGAAATTATCACAATTTAACTATCTTATCGGTCTCTCTTTCAAATTATCACTATTTAACTATCTCGACCTCTCTTTGCACCTTTTGGGGCAATTTCTAGTTTTAATGTTATTAATATTTTTCAATGCAACATTTTCGTCAATCTCCCAATGGTTTAACCAAGCCCTGGTTTCTTTATATCAACCTTGTTTGAGCCTTATGTGGTTTTGGCTAGAATTTAAAGCTAGCTTATGAATTCTATGGTCTCCGACGTTATTGATTATGTGCTTGTACAATAGGAGCCTAGACATAGCTAGGCTCTCGATAGGGGAAAAACCCACTTCTATAAGGAGAATAGGATAGGGTGTATTTCTTTTACTTTTGAAGTTATACGTTATAAAACGCTTTTGGATTTTCTCAATGTTTCTCTAGGATTCTCTAGAGATGCTACAACCCCGAACGTCACATCCATACAAGATAACATGAGTGACTAAAGTTTCAAAGAGGAGCTTATTTTTATCCCACATCACAAGGTTTGTTGCTTTACAACTATTTTCAAGACTAAAATAAGCTTTCCACCCTCCATTGATCCTTTTCTCAATGCTATAGTTCCTGTTGAGCTTGTGATGAATATCAATTCCTAAGTGCTTGTAAGAAGACACTTCCTCCAAATTGCTATTGCCATACACAAAATTAGCAGAAGTGTCCTTCTTAAATTTGATAATCATAACTTTTGTTTTGTCAATGTTAACAGTCATACCATGATAAAACAAAAATCGTTAAAAAGCCATAGTTGCTTATTTATATTTGTAAAAAATATAAATAATTTTAAAATATATTTTTCCTTTATGTTTTAGTTTTTCCATTTTAAGTTTGATCCTTTTTTCTTTTTCCTTCCTTCTCATAGGGTTATGAACTTGTTCTTTTCCCTTCCTTCCGTAAGGGTCACAAACTTATTTTACTCTTTTAAAGATATTTGGACATAGGTGATCTGGATATTGGAAAAACGCACAAGGTTCATTATTCTCTTCATTATTGTCTTGAAAACATATTTGGCTTTCCAAGGGAACGATGCAGTAAGTATAAATTTTTTGATAGGGAGATGGGATATTTTCCATGGCTCTTAAAGAAGAATTCATTGAGTTTATAGGTGTTTATAGGTTTATATTATAGTCTAATTATTAGAGGATGTGTAAGTTTGTTTATTTCTAGGTTTATTTTTAAAATATAAATAAAAATTAAAAATTATGTTTAACAATATGTTAATAATAAAAAACCATTTTAATTTAGGTTAGAAAATATTTCCATATACATATTATGTAAAATATTTTAATATTAATTAGATATATATTTTATATCATTTATGTATATATCATAAGAAAATTAATTTTTTATAATTATAATTATTCAAAAATACAATTTAAATAATAAAAATAACGCATTATATTTTACACCAAAAAAATTTGCAATTTTCATACTTAAAATAAATTTATGCATATAAAAATAAAAAATCAAATCTAGAATTTGTGTTATATAAAATACTTAAAAGTGCCGAAACATACCATAAAACTAGACACGCATGACAAATACGTCAACTAACTGATGCGAAATACATACATTATTCCAACTAACTGATGCTAAATACATACTACGCGTGGACATGGCCAAAAAGGTCTCTGGAAACAACGCCATTAAATGACGTACAGGCTTGCTGGACGCATTCGCATTGTGTTTGGTTGGAGTGGGTATCCTGGGGTTCTTCGCGACCGGGCACGACTGTGCTGTACGACGATTATGCCATTTGTCAATTGACTAGGCATTGTGGTGTTAATTTTAACCAAAACTTCGAATCACGGCAAACTTGACATTCTCTGTACAGATTTCTAGATGCCCACATAATCCACTGATCGCATTTTTTCGTGGGTGTTCTAAATGTAAAGGTGACGAGTAGAAGACTCGATGCCGCGATCAGAGGAGATAGTGTGGAACGTGGAGCTGAATCGGAATATTTATAATGTGTTCGCTGTAGAATGTGCTGAATTACTAATTTTTATAATGTGTTCGTTGTGGAATGTGGTTGACTTGACTTCCTAATTTGTGGGAGAGTTGGCATTTTATATTACAAGATGCAAAATGTACTTTCCCAGAATGGTAAAGACTTATTTAACTAATAAAATTTTCTTTTCCATTTTTATTTCTTTTACATTTTCCACATTTTCTTAACAATACGAACAAGACATCTCAATTACTCTACCCTATTAACAAGTCAGCTTGATGACATTATCTAATTGTTTGACATAATTGATAATGCTTTCATATAAAAAAATATTATAAAAACATATTTATCACTTTATATGGTTTATATAGAATATTAGTTGAATCGAAAAAACACATATTAAATGTGATTAAATATTAGTATATTGATAAAGATATATTAGTATATTAGGGCTATTTACCAGGTCTCTTTCTGTAGGTGTCAAAAACCCTAATAAGAGATACATATTCACACACTTATATCACTTATTATCAAGACTTACATCAATCCTATCTTAAGAATCAAATTAAAAAGTGAAAGGCTACAAGTATCTTAGAAATCAAGTGACCAGAAATACATATTAGTCTTTCTAAGGGCATTTAAATGTCATTTAAGGACCTATTGTATCTTAATTTTCTCTAACTAGAGTAGAAATAAGCTTCTTTGAAGAAAACCCTTATTTGACATTATTGGAAGGAAGCTCTTCAACACCTTGAAGTCAAGAAAAAATGGCAACTACAAGTCACCTTGTGAAGAGCATATTGAAGGTAGCATTCAAGGAAGTATAACTTGGGAAGTAGACATTTTCAAGAAAGGGTAAGTAAGGCTGCTATAAGGTATGCATAACATAACATTTTCATTTCTGAAATTTTTGTTTAAAAATCTATATATAAATATGCATTAAGGTTTTGCTATATGCCTTTAAGTCTAGGGTTTGTAGTCTTATATTTGTTGAGGATTTTTGAATATCTAGGATTATAAATCCTAGATGGATATTAAATTAGAGATCCCTATTCCAAAACCCTAACGCTATTCTATTTTGTCCCCTCATATAAACCATAGCCTTTGATCTAAGGGTTTGTAGGTAATTTAGGGAGAAATAGAAATCCCCGTCAAGGGTAGAATTGGATTTGAGATTCAAACCCTAGAGTTGAGAGGGATTTGAGATTGGTGAATATCTCTAATTTGGTTGAGAGGGAGAGATGAGTACCATAAGTTGCCTATATGATGTTACTTGGGAGGACATCTTGGCCTAGTTGGTGTTGAGATCTCAGTTATAGTTTGGCCTTAATGATGTCTAGATCCCAGTGTGGGAGGGTATCTTGGTCTTATGAAGCTCTGTTTTAGTGTTTCACCATGATGATACCTAGATCCCTATGAGGGTTACTGTCTTAGCATGGAGGCCTAGATGGTATCTATATCCAACTGGATTGATACAACGCTTATAGCCCAATGGTACCTATAGTGGCAAGTTTCCTTAATGAAACCTTAGTCTGTGTTGGGAAGAAACCTTGGCAGTTTTGGTATCCCTAGCATTGTGTATGTTATTGTACTCTTCTTGGAACATTTCAAATTGAGGTAAACCTTTTACTAATTGAAAAATTGTGAATACCTCCCTAGTTAGGAGGGAGTGTTGAGAAATGTAACTAGTATCGGTCCTCATAATTGATTGTAATTCTTATGTATTTTTCAAAAGAAAATAAAATAAAATTATTGTAAAAGAAAAAAAATATTTATAAGCATGGGTTTCATACTTTATTTGTTTTGTTTCTAGGTCAAAGAACCCATTGAGTTCTTCTAGGGTTTGTGTCATGAGTCATTGTCCATGTCATCTTGTTATTGTGTCAAAGAAAGAAATATTATTTTATGTAACTTGGTTTTTTATACCTCCTCCACCAAGTCGGCTTCAGAAGAAGACAAGTCGGCCTCATTCAAGGAATTCGACCACATAGAAACACTATAAAAGTAGTGCAATTCAACGTATTTTAGGATCCATCCAATCAAGAAGTTCGATCCGCAATTTGAAGTGGAATAAAAGGTGCAGAGGGGAAAGAAAGAAAGAGGAAACTAATGAAAATAAAGAAGCAACACTTGAAAAGAAAAATGAGTTGAATTTCCCTACTGTTCTCCCATGTGTGAAGATTCTAAGTTGTAGAAGGGGTTGAAATTGCAGGTCTACAGTAAGGCCAAAATTCTGATGCAGTAGGGCCAAAATTTATGGTTGATGTAGTATTGAAGAAGATTGACTATTTTTTATTAGAAGATGATTGGAAGGACTATCTTGGGAGGCTGACTTGCTTGATTGGAGGAGGTCTTTGTCTTGGTCAAGGATCTTGGTTGTCTCATTTGATTTGGTTCTAAAGGAAGAGAAGAGAATTTTGGGTTTTCTCTAGGAGAGGGGTTTTTCCCTGGCTGAGAGCCTACATCGTGTGTCCTTATTGTTTTGATCTTCATGCACTACATTTTGGTACTTGCTCGATGATGAAAAAATAAAATAAGATAATAAGAATTCAAAGAAATCACAAGTAATTATGAAGATAAGAAAATATTTCCGCCTTTCTGATTTTCTAACACTTTCCAAATGCTCACTTACGGTTTTGCTACCTATACCTTTCCTCTCACCTTCTTCTTGGTGTTTTCCATGTGTTTTTTTAGTGTTTGGTATTGTTTCCTTGTGGCTTGTATTGGAAATCCTGCCTCTTTTTTAGGCATAAGGATGTTGGGATGTTTATTCAATACCACTCATCTCAAGAAAGTGGAAAAAAAAATTCATTCAAGGTCTCCTCACTTCTTCCTTATTCCTTAGTGTGCTTACCAATTTGAGCTTCCAAGTCATCTAAAAAAAATAAGTGGTGACCAAGAGATATCCTTATTAGACAATTTCTTAGTCGTTATATCAACCATTCCCTTATGGTTTTGTTTCCTCTACCTAGAAATTTTCCTTTGTGTTCCTATTCTTTATGTTTTTTAGTATTTTGTCTTCTTCCTTTTGTTGCTCTTGTTAACCCACTATTTTTTAGTGTTGGTTCAATATTATGACATTACATAGATTTTTTTTTTGTCTTATAATTGAGTGAGAATTGAATGGGTATCAATGTTCGATGACAAGAATTTGATTCTTGTGAAAATAATTGCATATTGTTTTTTCTTATACAATTGCATGAATAGGTTTAGAAGACATGGCTTTTATGTTATTTTCTTTATCTTAAATATGGACATTGGAAGAGGTTATTTTATTGTGACAAAACCCTTATCGTTCACTTGATTGCACCTCTTTGTGCTTAATAATGTTAAATACTAGGATACCCCTCTTCTACATATTGATAGTTTCCACCTTGTTCTCCTTCACCTTATTTGTGTTTTGATTGTATTCTTTAATTCACAAGATTGTGCCGAGAGGTGCTCTATAGCCCATTTTAGGGTGGATGGGTGGGTGTTAGATAGGTGAGCGTTAGATGTGAGATGTTAATTTTGAGATGTGAGATGTGAGATATTTTTTTAATTCAATTTTTTATATTGTAATTTTGTTTTTATTAATAAAATTACGAACAATTTTTTAGATAAAAGAAAGTATAATATACATATCACATTAAACTATATAACACATAAATAGCACTTAAAAATTAACATCCATGTTACGATATAAATTAAAATAATTATTGCATAACCATCTTCAAATTTAATTAGTAAGCATATAAAAATTAGTATTTACAATATAACAATATTTGTAATCATGAATATTTACCATGGATATTATTAACTTCTAAATAGGATTTTTTACAATACCATGGGTCAATGCCCAGAAGAGAAAGATAGAGAGAGGGAGGGAGAGAGGGAGAGGAGGGGAAAAAATCATAATACCATGGGCTAATACCATGGTTTATCAATACCATTGCTCATCTAGGATTTTTATTATTATGTTATGGATCTAGTCTTTTAATTATTCTATTATAATTACTTTTGAGGTATATAAAAACCCACCATCCTCACTACTACTAAAAATGTTCCCATAGAGATTAAGTAGAGGTTTTAATAAATTAAAAATGAGAATGCTTTTATATATACAAATGTGAAATATATATAATATAAAAAATATGATAAAGAACCAAGATAGATTCATTTTAACCAAATATCCAAGCAAAGAGAGAAACAAAAGTGACTAACAATGATAGAGGAAGATAGTTAATGATTCTTTTAAGTTTTTTATTATTGTATTTTCTTTGACATGATTGATCCAAAATATAGGTTTAATATTTTACAACCAATTTTTTTTTTTAATTTAATTAATTTCTTAAATAAAATACAATGGGATCATATTTAAGAGAGAGAGAAAAGGTGAGATATATGGGTAATAGATTGGGGAAGAGGGAAAAAGTGAGATAGATAGGGAGAATATATTGGAGGAGAGAGACATAGAGGTGGGAGAGACAAGGGTGAGAGGAAGGAAGAGAGAGAGGAGGTGAGAGAGAGGAGGAGAGAGAGAGAGAGAGAGAGAGAGAGAGAGAGAGAGAGAGAAAGAGAGAGAGATGGATTTGGAGGGGGAGAGAGACATAGAGGTGGGAGAGACAGGGGGGGAGAGGAAGGAAGAGAGGGAGGAGGTGAGAGAGAGGAGAAGAGAGGGAGAGAGAGAGAGAGATGGATTTGGAGGGGGAAAGAGAGGGAGGGAATAACAAAGAAATTGAGAGAGAGAGACGTAGTGATAAGGGAGAGATGAAGATGTAATGAGGGATATAGGAGACGAGGGAAGGGAGAGAAAATGAGAGGATATAGATAGGTAAGGAAGGGGAAGATAGAGACAAGGAGACATAGATATGGAGGGGAGGAGAGGGGGAGAATGAGAAGGAGATAGAGAGGGATATAGTGACAGAGTTGGAGGGTGGGAAGAGGGAGTGTGTGTGATGGGGAGAGAGACAGAGGGAGGTCGGAGAGAAAGGGAGACAGAGAGGAAGGAAAAGAGAGGGGACTTGAGAGAGGGGGGATAGAGAGAGAGATGGATTTGGAAGGGGAAAAGACAAGGCGGGAAGAGAAAATACATTGAGAGATAGAGGTGGAGAGAGAGAGGGAGAGATAAGGGAGAGATGAATATGGAATGAGGAAGAGAGGAGACGAGGGAAGGGAGAGTAAAGTAGAGGTAGAGATATAGAAATAAGAGGAAGAGAGAGACATGGAAACATAGATATAGAGGGGGGGAGAGAGATAAGGAGAGAGAGAGGGAGATAGTGACAGAGTTGGAGGGTGGAGAGAGAGAGTCTATGTGATGGGGGGAGAGACAAAGGGATGCGGGAGAGAAAGGGAGAGAGAGGAAGGAAGAGAGAGAGGACTTAAGAGAGAGGAGATAGAGGGGGAGAGAGAGATGGATTTGGAAGGGGAAGGAAGACACAAAGAGAGAAAGGTGGGGAGGGAAAGGGAGTGACAAGGGAGAGATAGAGATATAGATGGAGGGGGACAGAGGGCATAAGAGATAGGAAAAGAGAGGGAGTGAGGAAGAGAGATAAATATCTAGAGAGAGAGAGATAGAGAGAGAGAGAGTGTGTGTGTGTGTGTTTGGGGCATGAGATAGATATATAGATGGAGGGGGTGTAGAGAGAGTGAGAGAGAGAAAGATGGAAGAGATAGACATGGAGAGGAATAGGGAGAGATAAATAGATAGATATATATTGAGAGTGTGTGTGTGTATGGACGCTAATATAGAGATATAAAGAAGGAGAGAGAGAGGGAGATAGAGATATAGATGGAGGGGGGAAGAGAGAGAGAGAGAGAGCGCATCATGTTTTTAGGGGGTAGTGATAGAGAGAAAAATAAGGAGATATGGAGGGAGGTATAGATATAGATGGTAGGGAGGGAGAGGGAATAAGACAAAGATAGAGAAATGGAGGGAGAGGTGGAGAGAAAGAGACGAAGGAGAGAGGGAGGGAGAGAGAGAGAAGGATAGAGGGAGGGATATAGACATAGAATGGAAGGTTGAGAGAGAGGGAATAAGAAAGAGACACACATAGACAAATACAATCACAGAAGTTATATCTAGAAAGTTATGAATATTTTGGTTTTTCAATAAAATAGATGTATTGATTTCAGTGTTGTTGATTTCTAATCCTATTTTATCGCTTGCACTATATGCATTGATTTCATTGTATATGTCAATTTCTAATCCTATTTAATACCTTACACTAAATGCATTGATTTCAGTGTTGATGTTGATTTCTACTCCTATTTGATTTCTTTCACTATATGCATTGGTTTCATTGTAGATATTGATTTCTAATTGTATTTTATCGCTTGCCATAGATGCATTAATTTCATTGTAGATGTAAATTTCTAATCCTCTTTAATACCTTAAACTAGATGCATTGATTTCAGTGTAGATGTTGATTTCTACTCCTATTTTATTTCTTGCACTGGGTGCATTAGTTTCAGTGTATATATTGAATTCTAATCCTATATGATTGCTTTCCCTAGATGCATTAATTTCAGTGTAGATGTCAATTTCTAATCCTATTTAATACCTTACACTAGATGCACTAATTTTAGTGTAGATGTTGATTTCAAATCCTATTTGATTTCTTTCACTATATGCATTGGTTTCATTGTAGATATTGATTTCTAATTGTATTTTATCACTTGCACTAGATGCATTAATTTCAGTGTAGATGTCAATTTCTAATCCTATTTAATACCTTAAACTAGACGCATTGATTTTAGTGTAGATGTTGATTTCTACTCCTATTTGATTGCCTGCACTGGGTGCATTAGTTTCAGTGTATATATTTATTTCTAATCCTATATGATGCTTGCCCTAGATGCATTAATTTCATTGTAGATGTCAATTTCTAATCCTATTTAATACCTTAAACTAGATGTAGCAATTTTAGTGTAGATGTTGATTTATACTCCTATTGGATGGCTTGAACTGGATGCATTGATTTCAGTGGAGATGTCAATTTCTAATCCTATTTAATTCCTTACACTAGATGCATTGATTTAAGTGTAGATGTTGATTTCTAATCCTATTTTATTGTTTTCACTAGATGCATTGATTTCAGTGTAGATGTTGATTTATGATTTGATGCAAGTAGATTTATGATGTACATTAATTTCAAAGTAATTAGATTATTTCAGTCTACATTGATTTTCATTTGAAGCACATATTTTCCCCCTCCATATATATATCTATATCCCATTGTCTCTCCTTCTTTATATCTCTATCTCACCCCCCAAACATACACACTCTATCTCCATATCTATCTATCTCCATATCTCTCTCTCTTCCTCCCCTTTCCACTCTCCCTCTCTCTCTTCCCTTTCTCTCTCTCTCTCTAACATTTTTCTCTCCATATCTATATCACTTCCTCCCTCCCTATCTTTCCCTCTCTCCCCCCTACATATATATATCTATTTCACCCCCAAAATATACACACACTCTATTAGTGTCAGCACATAAAAATTATTCATGACATGAATTGACTTATGTGTTACAATAATTCAACCATAAATAAAATACTTGAATTTTCATCCTAAATAAAATGTTCACTTACCTGAAATGTCTTCTTCCTGAACTCTAAACTATTTGGCATTGGATACATTCTTATTATTCCCATTTTCCATCATTCAACATCGTTAGTCACTTTGCATTCAAATGTGGTAATAGAAAATAACCAATAGGTGTGACAATAAGAACAATAGAATAAAATAGTTTCAGATTGATCACAATGAAGATTGTTTGTAATTTAATATATTCTTATTATTAACATTTTCTATCATTCAACATTATTACATTGTCATTTTGCACTCAAAATTTTTATTTCATCATTTTTCATCATTCAAGTTACTAACAGTCTCTCTCATCTCCAAAAATTGAGGTAACTAAGAAAATTTAAAATTAAATTAACCAAATTAATCAAAATAATTATATGTTCAACAAATTTAGACATATTAGACATATTTAGCATATTTAAAATTATCAAAATAATTATATGTTCAACAAATTTTTGTATGACTGCGGATGACTGAAACCACCCTAGATCCATCTTAGCCGTGTATCTATCAAGTGCCGAGAGGGATCAAATCTCTGGAGGTGAAAACCTTTCCTCAACTTTTGCACTCAAAAAAGAGGTTTTCACCTCAAGATATTTTATCCCTCTTGACGCTTGATAAATCCAGGGTTAAGATGGATCTAGGCTAGACATAATTATTTCAGGAAAATGAATCTCAAATATTTTTTTGGGGAACATCAAGTCTCATGCAAATTTTGTTTCAATAGTTGTGTGAATGTTAACAAAGAAAAAAACTATATATAATTTAATTTAATATAACATTATCAAGTATCATCCAAATTTTAGTTCAATATTTTAATGAATGTCCATGGATACAAGAGTTATTCGTTAATTTATGAAAATATAATGAATTAGCGCCAATTAATGTGAAATAACTATAAACGATGCCCATTTATAACATGTTGACCACCATCAATAAGATATATTTTCATCCCATCTCCTACGCATCTCACCTGCATCAACGAGAATAAAATTTTGGGGGATTGTTCTTGTGATTGAAGTGGACTAATTAGAAACTACTTGTATTTTTCACCTTATCCAATGTTTCCTTATAATTATTATTTTTGAAATTGTATGTTAATTATGTTTTGGTGATGAAAATAACACTAGTATGTGGGCCCCAAGGGTTAGCTTGGTTCATCGAGTCCCCATTGTTAAATAATCTATGGTATTGAGAGGTCATAGGTCCAATTTTTTTTACACTCTCGAGGTCAGGATCCATGGTGGAGCTGACGGGAAGTGATCCTTTCAGGTAGATCCTCCTAGTTCAATTATTTTGTTGACGTAGAAATCACTGATCTCTGAGGACCCTGAACCACATAGAAAAAATATAACACTAGTATGTGTGTGTGTGTGTGTGTGTGTGTGTGTGTGTGTGTGTTTATGTGTGTGTATGCTTCCTTTGAAGGTTAATCCTCAAATGTTTAGCATGGAATTTCCAATCTCTTGTAATTTAGCACCTCGGAGTTGCATTGGCATAGTTGAAACATAAGGAATCTATACTAAATAATTAATTCATGATATGATGAATTGATTTCAACATGAAGAAGAATACCAATAAAATCCAACGCAATAGATGGAAAGTTGAAATCAACTAACTCAATAATTTCCCACCAAGTTAGTGCATTACACCATGAGTATGATGTTATCATTAATGGGAAAATGAGAGTAAATTCATAGAACAATAATTCTATAAAATACAAGAAGACATTACTTGACTCTAGCTCAAGAATCATGTTAATTATGGAGAAATGAAACGTTAAACTCAAATAAATCAACATTAATTAAGGTAAATAAAATCATATTAGTCAAAATTCCACATGTAATAGTGGAAACTTAAATCTTTCCTACTTAAGTGAAAATTTAGTAAACTTTATACTTTTTTCTAATCTCCAAGGTATTTAAGAAAAATGAATTATAATATTTTTTGTCTCTATTAGTTGCCACTAAAGAGAGAAAGAAACCATCTCTACCTAGGATTGATAACTTTCTCCATACTTAGGTATTATTTGTCAGGTTAAATATAGTTTTATGCAAAATTTGGTATCTTATTTTGATTGGTTTTCATGATTTTGTACTAGTTTAACATACCATAAATGTGGATGAATAAGTGGTTATTATTCTTCCATTCACCACAATATCGTTTCTTATCGATCATACACATACACAATACATCCCAATGTATAGGGTAGGTTTGGTTCCTAACCACCCTACCCCATCCCTTGAAGCATTTTCTCCCCCTTTGGGACCTTTTATAATAATACAACCCATGAAGGTTTATCATCACCCACCCCACAACTATTTTAGAGCCATCCATAAACTATGGATATATTGGTCCATGCTACTATAGCCACCTATTGCATACACTATTGTTGTAATTATTATTATATCTACTATAGTTGCATTTGCATTCACCCTATTTTCCACAATCTCCTTATATTGGGTTATTCAATTGAGTTCTTCACCTCCTATTTAGGAAAGCCAATATCTACAATTTCTTAAGATAATCATAGTTGTATCACTAGTTCATGAAATGTTTGTCCGTCATATATGTAATTTATTTTATGCATTTTTATTTTTCAATAATTGAATCTTGTAACTAATAAATGGAGGCATCATAGAGAGTATTAGGTCATGGAGGAGGGAAACACTATCGAGATACATTGTCTCATCCCTAGAATGTTTTTTTATATTCAATTCTAGTATGTTTCATAAATAACTTTATTAATTGATAAAATTGTGGAAGATAGCTCATATGAATGTTGTTTCTTTTCCAATATCCAAAAGGGCACACCACTCGTGGACATAATAACATTATAGGTTTCTTGAGCTCAAAGAGGAGGAAGATGGTTTTTGTAGATGCATATAGAAGTGGTAGGAGTGGCTAGGGTTTTTTAGTGACTCACTATTTATCTTGAGAATGGTGTTCCACTTTAGGCATGGGGTGCAATTATGTATCGTTGGGATGATGTGTTATTTTATTAAAAATGTACAACTTGGGAAATTTTGAATATAGGTACACAACTTTGGACTTCCATAATGAATTATTTATGGTCAGATTTTTGAATTATAATGTGATATTAATTAAGTTTTTTTTTTTTTTTTTGCACTTCGAGTTTGATATGTTTTGCAAAGGTTGACTTGGAAATTCAACCCATGAAAGATAATGCAAAACATTTATTTTTCTATTAAAAATCAAATATAATGCAAGATAAATCTATTCGTTAGAGTGTTCTTATTGAATTTGAAGAAGGCATTGGAAAATTGTGTCATAAAACTATAATGAGTTTCATTATAAACAAGTTTTTTAGGAGATGGGTGTACAACCAAAACAAAATTGGAAACTCAATTGTTTTTGTGAGATGTCTGAAATTCAAAAATGAGAGGTCCTAGTCATTACATAAGAATTTTGTTTCCTATTTTGTAAACCCATTTTTTTGTGTGTGATGATTGTAGTATATTTAATCCATACCACTCATTATCTAAGGTCATTGGAGTACATTATTAACTAATGAGCTTACTAAATAGACATGCTAGAAACAATGTGAGGGTAATTACAATATTTCTTGAGGACTTTGAGGAAAAATTCGAGAAGGTGATAATAGTACTGTTTGGAAATTCTTTAGTATATTAAGCGAGTCGCAAGGAACATAAGCTAAAATGATGCATTACAATTAAATTTTTGTAAATTGATCAAAATTAACCTCACTAAAGCATATTATTCAAATTATTTTCTATAAATTCAAAATGGTACCATGCATTCATATAAAATTCCAAATGTCTAAGTGTTCATGTATAGTGCACCAAAGTGGCTTATGATAGCTTTACTATGGTTAACATAATGGCTTACATTGGATAAAAATGGCTATATAAAATATTTACACGGGGTCAATTTCTATTAGAATGTTAGAGATTCCAAATCTTAGGGGTACAACAATTCAATATACTTAGTGATTTTTAGCATAATCTAGACATTGCAATATCCTTACAATAAAGTGAATTAGGGAAAATTTTAACGATGGAAAATTATATTGAAGGTTAAAAACATTGGCAAATCTCACTACTGCCTAATATGCAAACTATAAAATGTTTATTGATGTATTTGTAAAAGTATTCAAATTTATAATGATTTTATATATACTCTCTATATAATGTTGGCGATTTTTAAGGTAAAATAATTTTATATTTTAAAATTTCGGTGAATCATTGCTATAAAAAATGGAAATTGGCGAATCTTCATTTTGGAAAAATTATGGAAAATTAGCCTGCCTGCAAATATTAGCCCCTAAAATTTTCTATGAAGTGAATTACAATCCTAAGATGATATCACAAAATCACAACATGATATGGTAACTGAAACATTAATGAATAGAGAATTAATACCATAACCATAAAAATAAAAAAAATCTTATTTCCAATATACGTTTAGATGAGGTCAACCTTTAGATCTAGGGGTCAAAAATTAAGAGGAGGTTCATTTTACCTTAATAGGGAGGATGTATCCATTAAAATGGATGTGCTACAACTAATGGAATGTCTTTTCAATGCACAATTTACACTTTATGCACTCATTTGTGATTCAAGTATTTTAAGGACACATTACAAATTGGCCTTCATGCATGATAACCAAACCAAGTAGTAGAATTTAAGGTCATTAGATACTATGAGTATTTTTGGGCAAGCTTGAAATGAGTACAGTATCCACATATTCTTATAGTAGAGTTTTCCAATTTTGACTGTGTAATTCAAAAACTACATTCTCTCATATTGAGAAAAATCCTAGTTCAAGAAATCATCAAATAAAATAAGCTCGAGCCAATGGACCTAGAGGACAAGGTAACCTATAGTTGCAATTTGATATCATGACTCCCATTGAATTGAAACTTCTCCTTTTAGGTCATTATTACCATTTTATGGTGAATTGTAACCCATTTTTTGAATCCATTTAGGGAAACATGAGTCCCATTGGATTGATGTTTATCTTTTCAAGTTGTGATTATCATTTTATGGTGAGGTTCAACTTGTTGCTTGAATTTGTTTAGGGGAACATAAAAAAAAATTATTATTGAAAGAAATCAAAATCAAGAAGAATAATTGAATGTTGTAAGCTCATGTAAGCATGTTTAGGCAAAGTTGACTTGAGTATGATGTCCACAAGCTCCCTGTATATAGCTTTCAAAAAAATGACAATTAAGTGTAAAAGTTACATTGTCCCTTATAGAGAAAGAACAAAACATTGACCACACTAACAAGAACTATGACCATAAAATGAGAATTCTAGTGCTAAGAATCCACTTTTTTTTTTTTGTTCAAAATACTAAAGCAACCTCTTAATCAAAAATGGGTTTTTACTAGTGGCAAGTTATTTTCTTGCATTAAAATTACAACCTCTTACAACCATATTTTTCAATATTGCTCAGAAAATCCTTAAAATCAACTCTCAAATTGAAAATTAGTTCTATTATTGGTACTCTTTATCTTTTTGAAATAAAATTATAATTTATTAAAAACCCTAACTTTAACAATCAACATCGTTACAACAAAAATCTTAAAATCAACCTTCAAATTGAAAATCAATTTTACAAATAGCATCATTTTTTATTTTAAAGAGCTAAAATTATTATGGGTTTGAAATAATGGCCTTAACACTTGATATCATCATAACCAAAATCATAAATTCAACCATTGAAAATAAATGTTAGTAAGAGTGCCATTTTGTTTTAGACTTAAAACTATGATATTATTGAAATTATGGCTTTGAAAATCACTATTTCCGTGATCAAAAGTGTTTCAATTACTTTCACGTTACTATCATTTCTTTTTAAATATTCATTTTTTTTTAACATTTAAAAATTTAAAATACTTAAAAAAATAACAGAAAAAAAAATAAAATAACTTTTATAAACAATAAAATATATATAAATAATTTTATGAACAATAAATACAAAAATGTAACATTTGAATATTTAATCGAATGAAGATTTTCACAATTTTTCATATTCATAGAATATTTCTAGATGGAGCTACGTATTAATCTCGTCCAATGTTTCAAGTGGACCCTCCACTCATCATCAGTAACTAGAGAATATTGAATGATAACATGTGAGTGATAGTGAGTTTTTAAATAGATAGGAAATTAGGCAGTAGTGAAAAATAATAAAAATTTAAATGGATTCATTAAGGGCCAATTCAAGGGGATAGAGAAGTTATTCAAGGGCATTGTTAGGTAAACATGACTCGGGGTAGAGTCAATGTGGACTAGGGTAAACAGTGGTGGTTTTGGGGCACATGGTTTTGTGCACCCATAGTTTTCAGCCTATGGTATTGCATGTAATGGAGCCTATAAAAGGCTGGGAAGACTTCATTGTAATGAAGGCCTGGAGATGAGCGGTGAAGGCTCACTTGGCCGGATTGGCCAGGGTTTTGGCCAATGCTAATGAAATTTCATTAGGATGGGTTTTCCCCGGAGTTTGGGGTTTTTCCCGGTTAAACTTTTGTGTTTATGTTAATGATTTGTTGCTGACCTTTTATGTTTATTTCTCTGGGTAAATTCTTTATTGTTTCTGCTGTGCATAATTTCTAACAATTGGTATCGGAGCTATGAAGATCTGAAATCCTGAATGAGCTGCCAAGTTTAGTGATTTTTGAGTTGGTTGCCACTGCGTGAAATTTTCTCCTAGATAGATAGATATACATAAAAGGACGGATCTATGAGAGAAGGCATTAGATCTGTGTGTGAGTATGCTGGATCTGATTAAATTTATTTACAGTCAGAAAATGATGGACGATATGATGTCGAATGATCGGCATCCGACCTGCGGCATTTTCATTGTCTCTGTTATCTTTTTTTTTATTGCAGGATGCCTTCTTGCAATTGGAGTGCGAAATTTGTTTAGATCTGACAGATTGGATGTTGAAGATCTAGATCTGCGAGTAAAGGAGGCATTAGATCTGAATAGATCTGCGTGTGAACATGATTGTGCACAGATCTATGTAAGAGAAGGACGGGTCTGCATAAAATATGGTTCGATCTGCTTATGGATATGTCAAATCTGATGTTTGAAGATCTAGATCTACATGTGAAGAAGGCAGATCTGGTGTGGATCTACCATTGATAAAGAAGATCTGATGTCTGAATATCTAGATTTGCGCGTGAAGGGAAGATCTGATGTTTGAATATCCAGATCTGTGTGTGAAGGAACGCCTGAAGATCACCGAGGAGATAATGTCACTGTTGCTTAAACTTGACACAATTCAGGGTGCTTTTTTCTCTGGTTTTCATAACAGAGGATAAGCTGGTGGCCGCGCGCGACCCACACGAGTTTCGACCCCTGGTCACGGGGAGGCGCGAGAATGAGGCCGTGGTCTTTGCCTTTGAGATGTGCATGTTGGACCTTATCGAGGTGACCTACAAATGCGAGGTAAACCATGGTGAAATCATTGTTGTGGATAAAGATGGCGTGAGCACTATATGCTTGATGCCCGCAAAAACAGAGGAAGTTTTGTGATTTTGAACACATTTATTTATCGCTCCCCAGTTCTGTTGTGTTTGGAAGGTCTGTGTATGAGTCGCATTATGAGTTTGGCCGGATGTTGGCAGAGGAGGCACCGCTGGACTATGATGTTGTGATTTTTGTGCCAAACTTTGGCATGGTGGCTGCCCTTGGGTATGCCAGGAAAATTTTTTATCAGTGCCATGTTTGTTGGCGAAGGAGAGATGGTTGCAGCGGATGGTTCATGGCAGCCGAGAAGGCCATCGATGACGTAGTGCAAACCATGGAGCAATGTTGAATTTGCACTCATATCCAAAAAAAAAATTTCGAGAGAATTAGAGTTGGACGCATGAATATTTTCTATGCAGAAGTCATTAATCGAATACTAAAACAAAATTTTCATCGCTCAGAATGAAGGTAGCAAACTAGAAATAATGCCGAGTGGCCATGGAGCCTGTGATAGCATTGATGGTTAATAGTGGCTATGGCATTGTACCTGGTAGTTCTGGGTAAAGTGAAGTGTAACGTGATAGTATTTCTTGTGGATCTAGATGTTGGAATGAGTCGGTGCTACGACAACAAACTTCTACGGCAGGATTAGGTTCCGATGGTTATTGTGTGCGACAATGTTGTGGTGATCACTCAAATGGCGAAGATGCTGGATTTTGTAGATCCAGTGGGCTCAGGAAGCATAGGAGCTTGTCAGAATGAGAGAGGATATGTGCATATGATTTAATTGATGATCCATGTATCTGAAGAGAACTCCTAGAGAACTGGCGGTTACAGAGGCTGGTGACCCACGTAATCCGGTAGATGGATTCTTTTTATATGGAAATTGATGTCATTCGGCAGATTCATGTACAATTATGATGTCCTCTTTTGAGAGGACATCATGAATGAATGTAGAGAATGGTAATTTAAAGAATAGCAACAATGAAACAAAAAAAAAATTATTATAATGGAGTTAATTTTATTACATGTAAATGGGCATACTGCTGTAAGACCTGGTATGGCATGCGTACCCCTGGGTAAATCACTGGTAAAGTCTGGGTTAGACCTAGGTGATAGGGGGGATGTCAAGTTAACAATTACTCTAGGTAAAAATTTGAGGGGGGAAGAGCTAGAGTGAGCGGGGTTGTCTCACTTAGCAGGTTTGGCTGGATTTAGTCAAGAAGCCCCAAGTCAAGTTTAAGGGGGGAATTGTTAGGTAAACATGACTCGGGGTAGAGTCAATGTGGACTAGGGTAAACAATGGTGGTTTTGGGGCACATGGTTTTGTGCACCCATAGTTTTCAGCCTATGGTATTGCATGTAATGGAGCCTATAAAAGGCTGGGAAGACTTCATTGTAATGAAGGCCTGGAGGTGAGCGGTGAAGGCTCACTTGGCCGGATTGGCCAGGGTTTTGGCCAATGCTAATGAAATTTCATTAGGATGGGTTTTCCCCGGAGTTTGGGGTTTTTCCCGGTTAAACTTTTGTGTTTATGTTAATGATTTGTTGCTGACCTTTTATGTTTATTTCTCTGGGTAAATTCTTTATTGTTTCTGCTGTGCATAATTTC